>VNKC01005005.1:0-13911 GCA_008042775.1 Drosophila pectinifera
TCAGAAAAAATAAATTTTTGGCCAATTTTTGACAATTTTAATGATGTAACCCCTTATCATTTTTTCAAAAATTGGCCAAAATTTTTTTTTCAAATTTTTTCAAGTATTTTATTGCTAAATAATTAAGCTTTTAACGGCGAATCGAACCATGTACGGCATTTTGCTTAACTTCCATTTTTGGCCAAAATATGCTGTTCAGAAACCTCAGGTTTACGCATTTTTGGGTCCTTAAATGGGGTTTTTTATGTCCTAATCTTAAGGACAACTAAAGGTTAAAAAATTTCATAACACAAATTAATAAGCTCTTAATGGTGAATCGAACCATATACGGCATTTTGCTTAACTTCCATTTTTGGCCAAAATATGCTGTTCAGAAACCTCAGGTTTACGCATTTTTGGGTCCATAAATGTTAAAAATATTCATAACAAAGTCAAAACAGCTTCAAATTCAATTCGGAAAGCAGTTCTGTGTCCGTTTTTGGTAGGTTAATTAATCTGCATATTGAGTTTAGAGATCAGAAAAAATAAATTTTTGGCCAATTTTTGACAATTTTAATGATGTAACCCCTTATCATTTTTTCAAAAACTTGCCAAAATTTTTAAGTATTTTAATGCTAAATAATTAAGCTTTTAACGGCGAACGGAACTATGTACGACATTTTGTTTAAATTAAATTTTTGGCCAAAATATGCTGTTCAGAAGACCTCAGGTATACGCATTTTTGGGTCAATGTGGCTTTTGATCTAGTATCGATTTAAATTAAAGGTAGAGAAAAGTGTTTATCAAGGAGTCCTTGCTTTTGAAATGTCCCTTTTAACTCCGATACCTGCTCAAAGGCAACGAAATACCTTCAGTCGGGTTCTGTCTCTTCTAGTGAACAGTTCTATCCTCCAGTGGACTTTGTTAATTTTTATTTTCTTTAAACTTAAATTATATTTAATTGAACAAAATTACAAATTTATGAATTATTATCTTGTTTATTTTACCTTAATTTTAATTTTTTTAACCTATTTGGTACGATTCCATTGTGCATCCATCGTGTTTGTGTTGCGCACATTATCTTTATTTTAAAGTCGAATTGGAAGAAGACTATGTCAAACGGATAACTAATCTGATAGCTCTGGATCTTCGCTATTTTGATTTAGATTCAGATAAACCCTCGGACAACGCTCAAGCATTAGTTTTTTTTTTATATTTTGAAAGGTTTTTTTTATAAACACTTAAACTTATTGATTTATGTTTTTTTTTTTTTTTGTCAACCATATATTTTTAAATCGAATTTCATTATTTGTTTAAGCATCAGTTATTGGTAGCTAGAGTTCCTATGGTCGACCTCATGACCCGTCTTAAAAGCATATATTTCTTTTTTATAAGTCCTTTTAACAACGGCGAGGCTTCACCGCCAGCCGTTGCAGGTCCTTTGTATTTTTAACCTTATTCTCTGTTCCTCTTTATTATTCTATATCTATTGACCAATTAATCACATGTAGTATCGACATGTTATAAAATTTGTTAAAGTAAAAGATTTAAAGAAAAGATTTGCTTTAATAATTTTAATAGTTTAAAACTGCCATACTATTTAAAAATAAAATATGAAATGGGAAAAAGAATACCCCCTTGTATGAATAATAAAAATGTCCCAGAGAACTCACCTCATTGTTGGCCAGTCGCGGGGCCAACGGATCGGTGACTTTGGCCGGCGACGCATTATCGCCGTCGTCCTCGTTGGAGTCGTCCTCATTGTTCGGCGACTCCTTGTCATTGCTCCAAGGAGCGGTGTTGGCTCGGCCCGTCATGGTGGCGGCACCGCCGACGCCGCCGCCGCCGCCGCCAAACTCTGAGCCGTTGTTCGCGCTTCCGCTGCGATCCATGCTTCCGCAGCGGAGGTGGCGTGCCGTGGGCGTGGGCGGGGGCGTTGTGCCGGGGGGTGTGGCAGAGTACGCCGATCGCGGCACGAGCGTAGCCAGCCGAACTCTGCCCTCGATCCGCGCTCCAGGAAGGGTACACAGCGACTCTCCGTTACCCGTTGATGGCCTGTCCTTGCCTCGCTGCTGCTGCTTCGCTCGCTTTTCCGCTCGTCCACTCGTCCGTTCTTCCACTTTTCCGCTTGTCCCGGGCCCCGTTTAGCGCTGAGGTCGTGAAAATTGCATTTTCCCCACACGGCCCTCTTCACATGCTGGATGCCTCCGACGACTGGGCTGGCCAATAACTGGATCCGGGGTTAAATGGGAAATGGGAAACCGGATTAAATGGGGCCTGGCTAATGATGGTCATTTATTGACGAAGGCCCCAGGGGAGGCATTGAAATTAACACAGATTTTGCATGCAGTTTTCGCAACAGATTCGAAATGGTAAATATAAAGCGGAAAATCGTAAATGTCCCTGACCGCAGGCTGCATAGGGCTGGAATTCGAGCACCCGCGGTGTCCTTTAATGGGCCCCCTAAAAAAAAAGACTTTCAATGTCAATGTCGTGTAATATGCATTTCACTGGCTATTGTTGTCCCTCAGCAGCTTTTACCCTTTGTTTTATTTAACGATAAATCTTAAATTGCACACCTTCTGTGGAGCAACATGGCGTATGAGTAACGAAGCTCACACAATCTCAGTCACAAATTAATGGGGATTGCGTTGGGGTTTTACCATCACCTTCCGTTTGGCTTTTTAATTACCATTTAATTGTGGCCCACACGCGAAGCCGCAGCAATGATAAAGCCAAGAAGGAAAGCCGTACACATGTGCCGACGGACGGACGGAAGGCGTCAGTTGAAATTCCGAAATTTAAATCGTTTTGATAAGACAAGTGCTAAGAATACAGACCGAGGAGCCAAAAAAAGCTAAACAATCAAAAGACACTTAGCGAGATATGGAAACCAGAATAGTATAATCTTTGCCGGATGCTTCACAGCAGATACAGGAAAGAAATTAAAATATTTAAACGATTTTAAATGAAATTATCTGTGTCTGATTTGGTAAATAGTTTGGAAATCACTGGTTGAACTTAATAAATAAAACAGAAGATTTATTTATGGTACAAACTGACTAAAAGTATAAGTTAAAGGGCCTGGAAAATACATATAAGTTTAGTCTTTTATTCTGCCATATCTTGAGAAATATACATATTTCTTTTATTAAAATAGAAATTGTTACTTCTATAATATTCTTTAAAGAAAGAAACTTAAGTTTATTCAATGAAAAAACTTTAAAGACTTGAGATTTTTGCACAGTTCCATTCCAAATTGAAACTTTATAGAAATATCTTGATTTAAAGGATTTATAAAATGATGTAAATAATTATTCCACTTACTTTCTTGAAATTAAACTTTTAACTAATTTATTTTCACTGCCAAGCAACAATTTTCAGTTGCCACAAGTAACCGATAACACTTTTATATTAACTACTTGTCCATGGCACTGCACAAACTGTTTAATTCCTCGGGCTTCCTCCAGGCGTCCGATCTGAGAGACGCGCGCCGCTCCGCTGGGCCAACTGATGAATCCTCCGGCCGGAGCCCTCCTTTTATACGCTCGCTGCGCAGGCGGGCGCCAGGAAGTCGTCGGCAGGACGACGAGGCCAGTCAGCTTCGGCTGCCTTTTGGGGTTGGAGCAGGAGCAGGAGCAGGAGCAGGCGCTGGGTCCGACAGGTGGCAAAGTGTAACTTAAATTGCAGCCAACTGTTGCTCATCGAAGTTGTTTCAGTGGGCGCTTGGGGTTGGGTCTGGCGCTGGCACTGGGGGCGTGGCCCATTAAGTTGGCCTAGAAGCCTTGTTAAATGGTTGCCACATTACTAAACTGTCGTCCAGCCGATTGACAAGAGCAAAACTTCCATTTCACTAATTCAGTTTCGAGTTGGAATAGATGGTAGAGGAACCTTATGGGAAAGTGGTACTATTTCAGTATCTATCACATTAAGTATTGGCAAGCATTATTGTACTTTTATTTATTAACTTGGAGATTATAATATTCACTTGGTTATATCACAGAAAATGTTTGGAATTAATTACTTGTATGTATTTTATTTGGTTTAATATTGAATTAAGTTTGTTGGCATGTTTTACTTAAGATATTTGCTGTTGTTTGTTTTGTGGTTAATCATAGTTTATAAGGAATTTATTTATATATATATTTATAGTTTTCGGCTGAAATCGGTATCACCAGACTTTCGTTGGAAATTCACTCTTTCACTCGCGGGTATTCCCAGATGTTTACCCTTTGAAGAGCCTCAGCTATCTGACTCTGAAATGGTCTGCGATGCTTCTCTAGATTTCACAGAGAATGATTAGAATTTGTTGTAGTTGGAATTTAATTTGGCTTATTGTTTGTTTATGTATTTATTTTTGCTAATTATTGCGAGCCCAGCTGCCGAGAGCGTTGCGCTCACACTCGACTCGGATTGTCAAGTGGGTAATTCAGCGTAATTGCAAATCGCGAAATGCGATTCGCGGATCGGGGATCGGGGGACTTCGCGGAGGCGTTAGCCTCGCACATGGAGTCAGCCTTCGTCATGGGCTGCACACGTTTTCTGTGGTTGGGGTAGGCGATCCCGATCCAGATTCCAGCATAACCAAGTACACCGGAATATATTGCATGCAAATGAGAGTCAATTAGATCATTTCTATATTCAAATCAAGGCTATAAGCAAAGAAAACGAGCAATAATTTATGGGAGTTATTAGACAATAACGTTGCAGCCCTTAGGCTATCTCGCTCAGACTCGTGCAAAAACCTTTTATTTTGCACTTGTTGAGCTGCCAGCTGACTGATCTATAAGAGCCACTTTTCTGTTTTGTTTACTTTTCCTGGCTGCCGTCAGACGCTGCTCTGTCTGTCAATGGCCAGTGGGCTACAGATGCACTGCCTCGGTTGTACGAGCATTATTCATCGGATCGGCGGATCGGCGATGTGCGTCTATGAACTATTTGGCCACAGACCGGGGCTTATGTAACTGTAACCCGATATCGAATTTCCTAGCCAAGCCGCAAACTACGTCATTGGCTCCCACGCAAAAAAAGCAAACGGAAGGCGCGACAACTGAATGGATTGCAATTGATCAGGGGATCAGGTAAAGGTGGAGGTGGGTTGTCTAAATCGGGGAAGAGTGAGTCAATAGCAATGATTTATTAATGCAAAATGATCGTAACAAGCAAACCAATAAATTAAGGTCAAAAAGAATAAGTTTGTATAAGCAGAAATTGAGCTAGAAAATCAATCATCACATACAAATTAAACACTAAAAAAAGTTATTAACTAAAGGCTGTAAATAAAAAAAATATTTGTAATTTACCGTGATATATTTTCATTAAAATATAAATTGTAAATAAATAACAAAGTAATTACTTTATACTAATATTTAAGCTTAACTTATAAAGCTTTTAAAACTTTAAAAAGCGTTAAAAAGAGTTAAAAAGCTTTAAAAGGTTGTGAAATTCGATAAGTACAACTAATACAACTTATCGAGTTTCACAACCTTTTAAAGCTTTAAAGCTCTGTTTAATCTTTTGTTTATCGATAGTTTTGCAGTCTGGCAACGCCAATGTCGTGAGCTACTTTCGATAGACATAAGTGTGACCATCTGCCGGGGAGGCAGAAATCCTGTCATTGATGTTGGAACACCGTTCAACAACAACAACAAATCCAAAACAAATGGTTTTTAGTTAGTTTTCTTATCACTGGCGAAGACCTAGTGGAGTTTCCGTAGTTTATAGTTGCAGCTTTATAGGAAATGCGTCTGACCAAGCTGTGGCAGAGCCGCTCGCCGGGGGACCGCCACCTGAGCACCTACTTCTGCTTTGCGGCGGTGCGTCTGCTCCTGGTTTTCGTGCCCCAACTGGGCTACGTGCATCCGGATGAGTTCTTCCAGAGCGTGGAGGTGATGACAGGTGAGGATGGCGAATGAAATACGATAGAGAGTGGCTTCATTCATATGTTCCCCCTGCAGGCGACCACTTTCGGCTGGAGCATACGCGCACCTGGGAGTTCAACAACTCGATGCCGGTGCGGAGCATAACGCTGCCCTTCGCGCTGCTCCGAGTGCCTTGGAGCTTCTACGAGTTCATAGCGATGTACCTGCGCACCTGGTGGGATGTGGAGCTACTGGGCACGTATGCGTACGTGGTCTTTCCGCGGCTCGTTTACACGCTAATCTCGTACAGCAACGACTGGTGTCTGTACAGGATTTGCCGGCTGTACGGACTGCGCTTTGAGATCCGCCTGTTGGCGCTGGGCAGTTCATGGGTGCTGCTCGTCTTCGGCACGCGCACCTTCTCAAACAGCCTGGAGATGGCCATGTGCTCGTGGCTGCTCTGCTTGGTGGCCGAGTGCATGCTGCGCACGAACACGGTTGTCTACAAGAAGGAGTTTCTGGAGGAGAAGTACGACAAGGCGGAGTCCATTAGCGAGCGCGTGCGCATCTGGAAGCTGAAGAATGCCCTGCCGCCGCACAATCTCCAGCACCTGCTGCCCATGTCCACGATCTGTGTGGCCGGTGTGTTCAATCGGCCCACCTTCCTGCTTTTTGGAGCGCCCATGGTCTTCTTTTGGCTGCTGCGCGGCATGGGCACGAGGAGCGTCACCTTCCGGGACTTCAACCTGCGCATAGTTCTCTTCTGCCTCTGCGCCCTGCCAGCCCTCGTGGTGTTCATCTTCTGCGATTCGCTGTACTACCAGCACCTGACCGTAGGCGAGCTGCACATGATGCACCTGAACATAGACAACTTTGTCTTCACGCCCTGGAACTTCATCAAGGCGAATCTGGACTCGGCACAAACGGCCAGCCACGGCGTGCATCCGTGCTACGTTCACCTAATGGTCAACATGCCGATGCTCTTCAACGTTCTGGCCCTGGCCTCCTTGGGCGCATTTGCTCAGCTGTTGCTGCGCTTCTTCCGGGCCGAGTACCAGGTGCTGCCGCGCTTCCAGAGCATCGTCTCTCTGATGTCCGGCGCCATCTTCGTGCCACTCTTCTTTCTCTCGCTGATCAACCATCAGGAGCCGCGTTTCCTGCTGCCGGTGACGTTTCCGCTGCTGCTGTTACACGCTCCCAAGCTGGTCACCGGATTCAGTGCCAAGTATCCCTTCCAGAAGGACCACCCGGTGATGCGTTGGTTCTACGACAGATGGCTCTCGAGCAAGTCTTCCGGTCCGTATCTCCTGAAGATCTGGTACGTGAGCAATGTGGCGCTCACCCTGTTCTTCGGCTTCATCCATCAGGCGGGCGTTTATCCTCTGGCGGCGGACATGTCGCATGTGATGGCCACCAAGCCGGCGGCCACGCACGTCCACCTGATGACCTCGCACATCTATAGCTTGCCCCTGCATCTGCTCAACATTCCCAGCTCCCGGGTGTTGCACTTTAATAGGCAAACCCATCAGCGCTATCGCCGCCAGCGGGATTTCTATTTGTACGAGTACGGAGGGCTTTCCCTGGATTCTTTGCTGCAGAAGGTGAAGCTCATCAGTGGCAACTGCGAGGTGAAACAGTCCGGACCAAGTCGCCTGCGGTACAAGCTCTACTTGGCCATACCTGCCTCCCTGAGCGCCGATCTCCACGAGGCACTGGTGTACTCCAATGCTAGCAGCTACCTCAACTTCGAGCTCTTGAACGTCTTCTATCCGCATCTCTCCACGGAAGCGTTTCCTCGCCTGCAGGGCAGGCATCCCTGCGATGTGGACGCTCCCCACTGGGCTCACGATGATCTCCGAGGGACCTGCGCCGTGGAGCAGCCGCCAGCGTTGAACTTTGCATACCTGAACAAGCAATTCAGCTCTTTTGTCCATCAACTGGGACTGGCGCTGTACGAGATTGATGTGAGGCGCAAGAAGCCGTCGCTCTCAGTGGAAGTGAAGAAGAAAACCACCTTGCCGGAAACTACGGCGTAGGACGGCCTATTCTTCACTATTTCCAAGTGCCTTGATCCAAAGTTGTAGGCTAAGATTGAACTAAGCTACTTTTTATTGTATTCCACGGTCGTTCTGATCTTGTAAAGCACAAACTGCAGACCACGTTCTGTAACCATTCCTGCTTAGCCGCACAGAATACTTCATAAATACTTCTAGTCATTACCAAATAGCTACTTAATCTATTAATTATCACTAAGCATCGAGTCAATCCATAGTTAAATATTTAAGATAATATTACCTAGTGACCAAAGAGAAACGGAGCAGCCGAAATGGAAATCCCAGCGGTGAGGTGAGTCTGTTCTTAGCACCCACACATAAGTGTTTCTTTAAATGTAATCGGTAATCAGAATGAATTGTAATTCCACTTCCCTGTCCATTTCAGTTGTCGCCATCGGCTCTCGAGCTAGAGAATGCTGGGAAAGAGTAATCCATTTGACACGCCGATGCCGGGCTAATACCCGCCAAACATTGCGAGGCTGCGAGGCGCGGCATCCGCGTTCATTGAACGTTACCCAGCAGAAAACCCATTGCGTCCGCAATTGTGTTCTAATTTAGATTTTTGTATTTGGGGCTGTCGCCTAAGCCGGAAACCCGTTTTGGCAAACTCGGCGAAGATTGGCCTATAAAATGGTCGAGAAAAGTGGCCAACAGCATCAGTCGCTGACAAACCAACAAACCCAAACAACCAAATCAACATGAAGGTAAGAAGCAGCCTGCCATTCAGGACCTAAAGGTCTTGCTAAAGGATTCGGTTCTTTATTCCCGTAGTTCCTCATCTGCTTGGCTCTCTGCATCGCCGCCGCCCAGGCTGGCTTCATCGCCTCTCCGGTGACCACCTACGCCGCTGCTCCTTATGCCGCCACCTATGCCGCCGCTGCTCCTGTGGCTTACGCTGCTCCTGCCTACTCCACCTACGCCGCCGCTGCGCCTGCTTACTCCACCTATGCCGCTGCTGCTCCGGCCTACTCCACCTATGCCGCCGCTGCTCCTGCCTACACCGCTTCGGTGTACAGCGCCCCGGCCTACACCGCCCCAGTGACCACCTATGCCGCTGGCCCCGCCTACACTGCTCCCATTTCCACCTACGCTGCTCCGGCCATCGTCAGCCCCTTCCTGAAGAAGAAGTAAAGGGGAGCTGCCAGCAAATACTCATTGATCCATCCAAACGATTTGAAAATTTAATAAAGCGCCAATTCAAGCAAATGTTTGCCCAAGCTGTCAACTAATTTCAAGGCCTTCAGGCCTAGGAGCCTAAAGTTAAACAATATATAAGGAATTATGTTCATTTTCAGTTTTATTTCCAAGTTAAACAGGATGACTGAACCGGCCGATGAAGAGCACCTTCTTTCCCTCATTGATAGAGAACATGAAAGGACGGTTCACAACTATGTCCAGTTCCTTTGGTCCTGCCACGGTTCTTGCAAAGTGGTTCTTGCCTATAAGTGGATTTAACGTAAGTAGATCTTTGCCTTAAGGATAATATCTAACCTGTGGCGATTGCTGACTTTGATCCTTCATTGTCAACCTGGAAGAAAGACGACTGCAATATACTGTCAATCCTCACTTTTCCCTTGGACGTGACAGCTTCGGAGAGATTGGCTTGGGCAAACACATTCTTGTTAACCCCTAGATCGATCAGGGCTTGGATCAGGTCTACCTTATACCGAAAGCTGAACTGCGGCAGGGTGAGTCGGACAGGCTTGGGAACTAATTTTACCGAATTTAGGTGCAATAGATTTTCCTCAATCTTTTTAATTCCAGAAGAAGATCTCGGGATCATCAGGACCATGGACATTGTCGAATTGGCATAGGGAATAATCACTACGTGGCCTTCTAAAGCTTCATCGAATTCGTATCTGAAGGTTCCCACCACTTGCATCATTTTAACAGAAACCGAACGATCCTCGTCCGCTATATAAAAGAGGCCATCGGCAATTGGATTGAACTTGGCCTGCCAGCGCCCAGAAAAACTGATGGCGGTAACCATGAAGGCTTTCATCGATTCGTCGAACAGCAGCGGGTCAATAAGTTCCTCGAGGCTGGGATCAGTGTTCGAGGCAATCCACTGGTTGATCTTCGCCACCCCCTTGGCAGTCACATCCATGTTCTCGGGCTCGATATTCGAATGTGTTTTGGCAATTTTTTGATACGACGGTGTGAGCTTGATTCCTTTGTTATACAGTCGACTGGCAATTCGAAAACGAGGATTCTCCGCCGTAGTCAGTGCCTGCAAGCGTTGAAAGTACGTCAATACCTCTGCCTTCTTGGAGTCGGTGTAGCCCAAGACATTCCTCAATTCGGCCTCAGTTTCTCCTCCGGCTGCCAGGTAAAGTTGGGCCAGGGCCAGATTGATGGCAGGAGGACTCAGAAGGACATTGTCGTGTGGTAGATCGTTTATCACCTTCGAAACCAGCTGGTAGGCGGAGAATAGTTTCGGTTTTCCCTGAGCTGATACGCAAGAGAGCAGCAGGAGACTCCACACAATCTTCGACATGGTTAAGGGCGACTGGCCATGAATTTTCCAGCGATTCGTATACCATGGAGAGTATGGATTCGTTATAGATTATTTATTTATTACGCTTGTTAAATGCCTACATATCGGATCGATACTAAAGCTACATTTCACTTACGATCTAGGGAGCGATAGAAGCGAAATACAAAACAAATTGCAATATTTGAGATGGGACTCAGATGTTATGTTCGATGGGCTGGTCAGTTGGTCGGTTGTTCAGTGGAGGTTGTGGCTCAGATACATGGGACTCTTCGGTGCGTCGGCCTCCTCGAACTCAATGTCCTCGGCTTCGTCCTTGTTCCAGCGCACCGTGCGATCGCTACTACATGTAAGGCATCACCGATATCGACAGCGAGATCGGTTACGGGTTTCGGGTTTCGGGGAGAGAAAGTAAGTTCAGAATATATAGACTTTGTCGCTGTGAACACAATAAGAATTTGTGTGTGTTTTGGTTGGTACTCTTGTCTCTGGCATGTGCTCAAGATTCGATCAAATCAATCAAAAAACCAAAATCAAAATCAAACGCAAGGCAAAAAACAAACTCATTGGCAACTGAGAATACGGTTAATAACGTTGGTAGAACCTGTTCAAGCCGGCCGCTGGCGGGGGCGGTGGCGGCGGGGCGCCCCTAGGCGGCGTGCGTCTGGCGCTGAAAATTCCAAAGAGTCATTGTTGTTATTGTCATTGTTGGGAGGTCACCATTAGCCCATTATCTCTAATTATCTCGTCATCCGGCGGGTGTCACAGAAATCTCGAGAGAACCGATTGGTTGGCTTAACTCTTGAAATATCAATGGGTATCTGAATCTCTAGAGGTGTCAGTATTCAGATCTTTGCTGAGTAATTGTGGTAATCATGGTATGTTTGAGGTTCCTTCTTAGCAAGAAGGGGTACCGCTTCTTTGAAATGGTTTCAGCAGAGACTTCTGTGACACTTCGCCCTATTGCCAGACTTACGCCGCAACGTCCGCATCCAAGTGAGCTCCAGCACCGTAGGCATCGCTTTCGTCCAGGTCGAATTCATCGGTACCAGTGCGTTGGCTGTGGGATACACAGGGTTATAGCAACCTTTGACAATTCCAAGATATAGATATACTGATTTGGCTAATGGACGGGGTGAGAGTAAGTACTAGGTGCTGGTGGTGCTTTTCTATAGGCCTAAAGGTTACTTTGGGGCCTGGGCCCGGGGACACTCACAGTCGCTGATGCCGCTTGTTGACAATGTCCTGCACGGCTCGGGCGGTCAGCGACACCCGGCTCTTCAATCGCATCGGCGTGCGGGGCATCGGAACGGCGGCCGGAATGTCCGGATTGACGCTGAGCACAGGGGTTACGGGGCGCCGGACCGTTTCACTGCTAGCTCTATCCGCGTTGGTACGAGTACTACGTCTGGCATGCAGAGAGTGTGGAGCAGACAGTGACAGACAGTGACAGTGAGTGGGGTGCTGTGGCGGACCTCAACCGGGGGCTCGGGATCGGGGACACTTACAACTTCGGCTTAGTACGGAGATTGGGGCGATGGCTGCGCGGATCTGCGGGCCGTTGTTCTGGACTAACACTGGACTGGACATGGGTAAGGCTGTGGCTCTTGTTCTGGTTCTGGGTCTGGCTCTGAGTCTGATTCGGGCTACGCCACCCACTGTCCTCGGGATGCTCTTCAAAGTCGAACTCCTCAGTGCCGTGCCGGCGACTGTTCGCAGAGGGTAGAGTTATCAGAGGAAGGGTCTCTAAGGATTTGGGGGGCCTCGACTTACAGCGGCGGCTTGGTCTTATTGCGTGACTGCCAAATATTCAGAATAGTTCTAGTCTGACTGGCCTCACGCTCCCTCTCACGGGAGTTGGCCCTACTGGGTCCGCTGGAGGAGCCCCAATTGTCATCCTCGGGGTCGTGGCGCCTAATGCAATGATGGAATGAGCTTGAGATGCGGCGCCTCAATGGAGCAGGGCTCTACTCACAACTGCTGGCGACTGCGGCTGCGCACCGGCGTATTCAAGGCGGAGACGTCGCGGCCACGGCTCAGCTCTCGCTCCCGACTCCTTTGATCCCTGACCCGCTCCCGCTCCCGATCCGTGTCCCGCTGACTCTGCTCCGGTCGCCGCTGCTGCTGCTGCTGTTGTGGCTCCCTTGATGGAGTGGAGTCTTCGTCGAGGTCGAGGGTTTCCTCAGTGGCAGTGCGTCGTCTGTAAGGCACAAATTCTATGTGTTAATAGTGCTTTATACCGGTCAATCTTAAAACGCCGTTCAAATCTTAATAAGTCCCAAAATTAGGATATAAAAATGCCGGTTTAAGGAAATATCCCCATACTTGAGGTCTTCTGGAGAGCATAATTTTGCCAAAAATGGAATGACAGCCAAATGTCATATATATTCAGGCTTGCCATTACAATCTTAATTATTCAGCAATAAAATACTTGAAAAAAGAAAAAAAAAATTTTTGACCAATTTTTGAAAAAATGATAAGGGGTTACATCATTAAAATTGCCAAAAATTGGCCAAAAATGTATTTCTTCTGATATCTAAACTCAATATGCAGATTAATTAACCTAATAAAAACTAACACAGAACTGCTTTCCGAATTGAATTTGAGACTGTATTGGCTGAGTTATGAATATTTTTTATCTTGAGTTGTCCTTAAAAGAAGGACATAAAAAACCCCATTTAAGAACCCAAAAATGCGTAAACCGGAGGTCTTCTGAACAGCATATTTTGGCCAAAAATGAAACTTAAGCAAAATGTCGTATATGGTTCGATTCGCCGTTAAAAGCTTAATTATTTAGCATTCAAATACTTGAAAAAATTAGAAAAAAAATTTTGGCCAATTTTTGAAAAAATGATAAGGGGTTACATCATTAAAATTGTCAAAAATTGGCCAAAAATTTATTTTTTCTGATCTCTAAACTCAATATGCAGATTAATTGACCAAATAAAAACTAACACAGAACTGCTTTCCGAATTGAATTTGAAGTTGTTTTGACTTTGTTATAAATATTTTTATTAAAGGAAATAAAAATTCGTAAGCCTGAGGTCTTTCTAACAGCATCTTTCGGCCAAAAATGGAACTTAAGCCAAATGCCGTATATGGTTCGATTCACCATTAAGAGCTTAATTATTTTTGTTATACCTTTTTTGTACCTTGAGTTGTCCTTAAAAATAGGACATAAAAAACCCCATTTAAGAACCCAAAAATGCGTAAACCGGAGGTCTTCTGAACAGCATATTTTGGCCAAAAATGGAACTTAAGCAAAATGTCGTATATGGTTCGATTCACCATTAAGAGCTTAATTATTTTTGTTATGAAATTTTTTAACCTTAAGCTGTCCTTAAAAATAGGACATAAAAAACCCCATTTAAGAACCCAAAAATGCGTAAACCGGAGGTCTTCTGAACAGCATATTTTGGGCAAAAATGGAACTTAAGCCAAATGCCGTATATGGTTCGATTCACCATTAAGAGCTTAATTATTTTTGTTATACCTTTTTTGTACCATGAGTTGTCCTTAAAAA
>VNKC01005006.1:0-117300 GCA_008042775.1 Drosophila pectinifera
AAATTATGCTCTTCAGAAGACATCAAATGCGGATTTTTTAGTCCTTAAATCGGCATTTTTATATCCTAATTTTTGGTCAGATCATTTTTAAGGCAATATTTTGTTATTAAATAATTAAGATTTTAGCGGCGATTCCGAAAATGTATGGCATTTGGCTGTCATTCCATTTTTGGCTAAATTATGCTCTTCAGAAGACATCAAATGCGGATTTTTTAGTCCTTAAATCGGCATTTTTATATCCTAATTTTTGGTCAAATCATTTTTAAGGCAATATTTTATTATTAAATAATTAAGATTTTAGCGGCGATTCCGAATATAAACGGCATTTGGCTGTCACTCAATTTTTGGCGAAACTATGCAGTTACGAAGATATGTATTTTTGGGTCTTTAATTTTTAGGACAACTCAAAGTTTAAAATATTCATAACTCAACCAAAACAGCCTTAAATTAAGATCGGAAAGCAGTTCTGTGCTAGTTTTGATGTAAATAATAAATCTGCATATTTATATATATTTAGTTTAAAAATAAGTTTTTGGCCATTTTTTGACAATTTTAATGATGTAACCCCTTATGAAATTTTAAAAAATTGGCCAAAATTTTTTTTCTTGTATTTTTCCATATTTTAATTTTAAATAATTAAGATTTTAACGGCGAATCGTTCAATATAGGGCATTTGGCGAACACTCCATTTTTGGCCATAATATGTATATATATATAAAATATATATGTATAATATTATTTGTTATTATTATTATATTATTAGTATTTAATTCGGTTACTTTAATACCGTTACTTTATATTCAGGCTCAGCGGCCGCCCATTCGCAGTCTATTTTTGACAATTTTAATGATCAGAAAACCTTAAAAATAAATACAAAGTTGGTTGTATTAACATATTAACACTTCTAAATTTATTTTACTAAAGGAAAAAATAGGAGATTAATTTTGTTAAATTGATGGTTCATAAATAGTATTTCTTCCTTACCATTTACCGCATTTGGTATTTCCTTGTTATCGTTATCGGCGCGGTCACACTGAGCTTCAAGCAACTTTGAGACCAGGACAATTTTGAGTCCAATTGGAATTATTATAGTAGTTTCTCGCAAGGCCAAAAATATAGTGTTTTTCCGGCTGCTGCATCCAGCTGGCTGTGCTTAAGGCGTCACAACACAACCAATCATTCGCAACGACAACTGCTCAGTCTCCGACACATTCTCTCCCGGCGAGCACGACACTTGTCGTTATCTACCAACAACAACTCGTAAATCTTGGATAAATATATTGTGAAATACGATAGCGTTCAATTTGTTATTTCCGCAGGCTCGCCACATCGCCAGGAGATACTCGTCCAAGGCCGGCAAACTGCCGTTCGCACCTGAGACAGGTGAGTGTAAATCGCAGGCAGGAGGTGGAGAAGTCCAGACGCCCGGCCGCGCCCTTCAAGCCGCAAATCGATTTCTTGACTCCGACATCTCCTTTCCAGTCGCTGCCATTGCAAGTCCAGCAGGAGTTGAGCTGCAAACGAGACAGTTAACCACAACAAAGCAGTCAGCGGACGAGCGGGCAGATCCTGTCCTAGAGAGCGACATGGAGCGTCGCTATTTGAAGAATCCCTTCGCCGACTTCGCCGGCGGCGAGAACACACCGTTCGCCAGCGACGAGGAACACATCAAGAACCTGATCTGCACCTATGTGGATGCCATCCTGGAGCACTGTCATCCCAATAACGACGACGATCAGCGCGGCGATCTGTATGTGGGCAATGCTGGCATCGCCTTCATGTTCTGGAAGCTGGCCAGCTGCGAGCAGACGCGGGACCTCTACCCGGCGCTGGACCATGCCTCGGCATTCATCCGGAATGCCAAGGCGAACGCCAAGCGGTACAAGAAGCGCTCCGCCGAGCGCTACTCCTTTCTGTGCGGCAATGCCGGCATCTATGCCGTCTCCGCGGCCATCTCGCAGGCGCTTAAGGACACCGAGGAGCTGTCCAACGATCTGGCCGACTTCAAGTCGGGCATACCGTCCAGCAAGGAGTTCATGCACACCAAGTACGGCTGCGACGAGGTGCTGGTAGGACGCGCCGGCTACCTCTCCGGCTGCTACTGGCTGAACGATGTGCTACCGGAGAAGAAGATCACCGACGACGACCTGATCTCCATTTGCCAACTAATTGTGACCAGTGGACGGGAGTACAGCAAGATGAACCACTCGCCGTTGCCGCTGATGTATCAGTACCATGGTACGGAGTATCTGGGCGCCGCCCACGGTCTGTGCGCCATCCTGCACATGCTGTTGGACAGCCCCTGGTTCCGCACGGTTCCAATCTCGGCGCCGGCCGCCGAGCTGCGCGACATCAAGCGCTCGATCGACTTCTTTCTCGAGCTGCAGGACAGCGAGGGTAATTTCCCTGTGGCCCTGGAGGATCTGCGCTCGGGCCGTGAAAAGCGTCTGGTGCACTGGTGTCACGGTGCCCCCGGCGCCGTTTACGTAATGGCCAAGGCCTATCTGATTTTCAAGGAGGAGAAGTACTTGGATTCGTTGCGCCGCTCGGCCGATCTCGTGTGGAAGAAAGGCTTCCTGCGCAAGGGTCCGGGCATCTGCCACGGCGTAGCGGGCAGCGGCTATGTGTTCCTGCTCCTATTCCGACTGACCAATGAGGTGAAGTACATGTACAGGGCGCACAAGTTCATGGAGCTGCTGACCGATGCCGAGTTCAAGCAGCGCGCCCGCACCCCTGATCGTCCGCACAGCCTGTACGAGGGTGTGGCCGGCACCGTTTGCTTCCTGGTGGATCTACTCGAGCCGGAGCAGTCCTACTTCCCGTTCATGGATGTGTTTCACTAAGGCGTAGGTGTCTCTCGGAAGACCGCCTACGAATCAATGCTCAATCAAATCAGGGAGAGAGTTATCCACATTTTCTAGTCACTTGTTTTTGTCGATTTTTCCGTTTCGTAGTTCTTTCATTGTTGCCTTTGCGTTGGAGTGGAAGATGGAGGAGGATTCAGCTGCAGTTGTAGTGGGAGCTGGAGCACCAGTAGCAGTGGCAGTTGCAGTTGGAGTTGGAGTCCGAGGCCTCAAGCATGCAGGAATGTTCACCGACATTCTCATATCAAAAATTCTCTGTGCTTTACGCTAAGCAATTAACTTAAAAAAAAAAACAACATTGATACTTATATATACACACAGACATATTACAAATACATTATATTTATATACAATCTATATTATATACATATACACATACATTCTATATATATATTATATATATATATACATATTTGCGCTGACATCTATATATATACAGACAAACAATACATACATACATGCATAATGTGCTTTATACCTACGAGTAATCCACGAAGAGCTCTAAATCTATTGTCAATGAGAATCAAAATAAATCATTGTACTTATTTTATATACAGAGATATGTACGATAATCCCACGCAGTCGATGATGAGTCACCCCTGTGTGCTGTACGAAAATCGATGGTTATATCGGTGAATGAATAAGAATACATACCCCACGAGGCGGCAATCTTTTATTTCCAACAACCCCTTTGCACTTTCAGGTTTCCTTCAAGGGAGATGGCGGCGAGCTTTCCATTAGGTTATTGGCTGAGATGAAGTGACCTCTATTGCTGTGATATCTCTGAAAACAATCATACGATTAACTTATTTATCATTCACATTTGAGATGAATTAATTGCATATACTTAACGAAACCAGTATTACTCGGCCATACCCCTCCAGTCGAAGTATTGTCAGGGGACTTAAGTACACTCAGTCTAAAGTACAACCTGCTAAGCCTCATAAGTCTAGGCTCTTCTACAACCTTCAAGCTCTCTTCCCGTGTTTTTAAATCGTTGTAAATCATTGTAAAATCTTAAGTGTTTTTTGGCTTGTATAAATTGATTAAAATCTGTCCGGCTTATCAGGTTTAACTGTAGGTATATCTTACTTTTCATTAGGCAAAAGAGGTTTCTCAGATAAGCGCAAGCTCAAGGGGGCTACTTGTGATGTGATTTCGACTGCGCCAAAAAATACAGAACATTTTTGGCTCTCTGGCAGCTTAATATTTAAGAAGTTAGAAACCGAAAGCGATTTACTTATTAACCTTCGGGTCCCGCATATAAGGTTGGCCTGGGATTCGGAGTTTTGATTCGGCGCGATAATGCGTATTATCGTCCGAGAGATACAGATAGGAGAGATATCGGTGGCTCTGTAGGCTTAGTCGTAGCTGCAATAAACCAAATTGAATGCCAGGAATATTGCTGGAGCTATCGGCTGCCTGTTCTGCTCCCACGCTCATATATTTTGTGCCAGTGTCACAGCGTAATAAACGTGGACGACGACGACGAGGAGGAGTGGGCGAAGGGTTGAGCTTTTGGGCCACTTCACTTCAAGTGGGCAGCGCGTGTAATACATGTGTTGTTCAGCCAGGTGTGAGCATGGCTGGAGTGGCGCCCCCGTATCCGTTTCCTGGTATCTTGGCCATCCATCCAGCGAGCCATACGGCTTATCGGGGATCAATGAGCGCATATTATTAAGTGCCCAGAGCTACCCTATAAAAAATAGAAAAGAACGTCATTTTTGGGTATTTCTAATCTTAAAACCCTAGTTATTAAAGAAGATTTACGATGATCGTAAACTTAACCTTACGTTTCAGGTCGCATGACCCTCTGGTGATCATTTATTATAGATTATTCCAGGGATAGGTGCGTTTTAAGCAGGTAAACCCCAAAGTCTTGCCTTAATTGTCGAGTTCTCTGCTACGAATAACTCAGTAATTAAATTAAGTTTTTATATTGCTTGTCTGCTTTGATTGGAAAATGATTTTCAACTGATTCAGTAATCAGCGAAAAACAATAACTAGAAACCCAATTAAGCTGGAAAGCAATAATGGCGAGAGTCGAGCGAAGAGAGGAGCTTCGGTTCACTACAGTTCAACGAGAATGCACTGAAAATAGTTATTAGTAATATTAATAATAGTATTACAATTTATAAAAGTGCAAAATAAGGCATTTATATAGTAATCTTTATCCCTAAATACCTAGCCAAGGTAGGAAATTTAGCAAAAAAAAACTAAAACACACTCACAGCTCCTGCTGCCCAATTCTAAGAGTTATTTTAGACCCGAATAACTAACCAAAACGGCTGGGTATTTCTCTCTGTGCAGATCGAGAAGGAAGGAGGTACTCAGTTGGCCTTATCAGCGCGGTATTGGCAAAGGCGGAGGAGGGGGTGTCCAGATCTGACCGAAGCCGAGGCAAATTCAGCTTTTGCAGGCCACGGTGTGGTGGCGATTTTGGCCATTTAGTTGCCTTATCGACGACCATCGGTTCGGTCTGGTCTTCACTTGACTTTCTGCAGTGACTAGTCCTTTTGCTGCTTCGACATGACTGGCGCATCCACCACTTCCAGCCGACTGTTTTGGTCCATAGCTGTGGTAATGGCCATGATGAGTGTGTCGGCTGCTGCCAAGGAGGGCTTTCCCGTGGCCATCATCCACATCAACGATCTGCATGCCAGGTAAGAGGCGGACACAGTAATCTGGTTAGAACGCTTTATGGGTCATAAAGCATGGCCTATCAGGTTCACGTACTGATTTCGATCCCGATAACGATACGGTCCCCTATGAGTCGTCGTGGCCAGTCGTCCACGAGACCACTCCAGAGCTAATCCCCGCTTCGATTCCGATTCCTATTCCGTGTCCGACCAGGTTCGAGGCCACGGATTCCAGCGGCGGGACCTGTGACGAGGGCGAGTACTGCATCGGCGGCTATCCGCGCACTGTGACCACCGTCCGGCGTCTGCTGCAGGAGCAGGCGAATCTCAATCCCATCTACATCAATGCGGGCGACAGCTTCCAGGGCACGCTCTGGTACAACATCGGTCGCTGGAATGTCACCCAGCAGCTGCTCAACCTCCTGCCCGCCGACGCCATGGTTAGTCACTGAGCTCTTGTGATTCCTCAAGAGACACGTAAGCCATTTGCTAATGATTCAGTTCACCACAGACGCTGGGCAACCACGAGTTCGACCATGGTGTGGAGGGCGTCGTTCCCTTCCTGGAGACGGTCAACACCAGCATGTTGGTGGCCAACATGGACTGCGCCCACGAGCCGACCATGGATGGGAAGTACGGCAAGTCGAAGATCATTGAACGCGATGGTCGAAAGATCGGTCTGATCGGCGTTATCCTGGAGACGACTTATGTAAGTGGGTTGGGCTTATTCCCCAGGAAGCATATAGAAATGTAATTCCTTTGCAGGATCTGGCCAACACCGGCAAGCTGATCTTCCGCAATGAGAGTGACACCATCCGGGAGGAGGCTCAGCTGCTGAAGGCCCAGGGCGCCAACATCATCATTGTGATCTCCCACTGCGGCTACACTGTGGACAAGGAGATCGCGGCCAATGCCGGCGACTGGATCGATGTGATTGTGGGCTCTCATTCACACACTCTTCTGTACACGGGGACTCCGCCAAGCGGAAGCACTCCTGCCGGTCCCTATCCCACCGAGGTGGTTCACAGCTCCGGCCACCGTGTGCTCATCGTCCAGGCCTCGGCCTACGCCCGCTACGTGGGCAACCTGATTGTCTACTTCGATGACAATGGCGATGTGCTGGACTTCGAGGGCAATCCCCTGTACATGGACCAGTCGGTGCCCGAAGGTGAGTTCGACCTACGGAATTGTATATAAATTTGATTAGCTTTGTATTAATACATACATCGGGTTTTTCCCTAAGATAAGTATGTTTAGCTTCTATTAACTTAACTTTCGTGTTTTACTGCGTAGATACTGTTGTTCATCTCGTCCGCTTCCCAACTCACTTTTAGCGAGTATAATAATGAAATATTCGGAGCTTGGAAATACCTTAGGTTAATCCTTAAAATAAATATTTGTAGCTACCATTAACTTATCTTTCGTGTGTCTATGTGTAGATACTGTGTTTATCTCACCCGCTTTTAATTTCCCATCTACATTTCTGGCCGGTTTTGTGTTTCGGATGAAAGTCCTTGTTATTAATTATGTGTCTTACGTGTAGTAACATTCCTTGAGGCCTTGAGGATTCAAGAAATGAGCTTAGGTGACTTTGTGATCATTTTTGTCAAGTGTATTGTGCATATTGTGCTCCGCAGATGAGGAGATCCTGGAGGCCATGCAGCCATGGAAGCAGGTGATCGATGAGACGGGCAAGGTGGTGGTGGGGCACACCAAAGTGGATCTTACCAAGGACGAGTGTTCCGAAGGAGAGTGCAACCTGGGCAACTTCTTCGCGGATGCCATAGTGCACTCGGTGAGTTTGGGGCAGCCCAAGATCTAGAATTAAATCACCTCATCCTTGCCTGCTTGCAGTTCGTGGGATTGTCGTCATATGAGGAGGAGGCCTGGACAAATGTGTCTATCGGACTCGTGAACAGCGGAGGACTCCGAGTGCCGCTCTACAGGGGCAGTGAGTAAACGATCCAGCTAAAAATGAACGCTTCCTTACTATACCCTGACCCTCAGATCTCACCTACGCCCACGTAGTCAGCATGTCGCCCTTCGAGAACACTTTGATGGCCTATAATTTACCCGGCAGTAAGCTGGTGGAGGCCATGGAGCATGCCGTAAGCAAGGTGGACCTGGAGAATGGTGAGACCGGCTCCCACATCAGCCTGCAATACTCGGGCGTCCGTGTGAAGTATGACTATACGAAGCCCGTCGGATCCCGGGTGATATCGGTGGCAGTGCGCTGTGCGGATTGTGCGGTGCCCAAGTACGAGCCACTGGTAATGGATAAGATCTATCGGCTCACCTCACCCAACTTCCTGCAGGGTGGAGGCGACGGTTTCACCATGCTAGCCGAGGGCACAGACATTCAGTACGTACCGCTTCTCCTCCTTGTTGGGACTAGATATTTTAAAGCATCTTTCCTTTTTTCCTCCCTCCCTTTCGAACAATGGCAGGTGGGGCCCTACTGACATAGATGCCCTCATCTCGTACTGCAGCCATGCACATCCCATCTACCAGGGTCTCGAGGGACGCATCACAGTGCTCAACTGATCATGGAATAACATTTATATGTAGCTTTTGTCCCAGTAAACACATTTCTGTAAAAGTTAAGCAACTTGGTTTTCTTTAGGGGGCTTAGAGCTTTGAAATTAATCCTTAGGAAGTTATCCTTAATACTTACACTATCCCACTTCAAGATGAAATCATCCTGGAGGCCATGGTGCCGTGGCAGGCCGAGCTGGAGACCATGTCAAGTCGTATTGTGGGCCACAGCCGCGTCTTCCTCCAGCAGAGCGAGTGCAATCAGGGAGAGTGCAATCTTGGCAACTTCTTCACCGACGCCATGCTGCATGCGGTGAGTCCATCGAATGTTCCGATGGGCAGGTGTCATCCGCTAACTACCCATCCACTCGTAGTTCATCAAAGATGCATCCCCATCCATGGACAGCTGGAGTGATGTGTCCATTGCCCTGACATCGCAGGGAACTTTCCGTGTGCCCATCCCAGCTGGCAGTAAGTTGATCTTCACACTGAAAATGTTATTTTCTCCAAGAGACGGATCCCCAAACCTTCCAGACATCACGTACAAGCAGCTGGTGGCCACGTGCCCCTGGGAGAATCGATTGGTCGCCCTAACCCTTGGGGGTCAGATAATTCTGGAGCTTTTGGAGAACGGTGTGGCTCCCATGAATGCCAGTTCGTCCTCGCCAAAGTCCGCTCGTTTTTTGCAGGTGTCCGGACTTCGCGTCCTCTACGATCTCAGTGCAGGCAGTGGTCAACGCGTCGCCAGCGTCAGGGTTCGATGCTCCCAGTGCCAGGTGCCCGAATACTGGCCCCTTGATCCTGAGGCGGATTACCGAGTGGTGGTAATGGACTACCTGGCCAGGGGCAAGAACGGCTTCAGTCTAATTAGTGAGAATGCCCAGGATCTGGAGTAAGCATTCTATTTAATACAAGTGCATCTTCTGGAACTTTCCCTTCCTTCCACAGGACTGGTCCCTTTGACTTGGATGCTTTGATGGACTACATGGATGCAATGGGAAGCATTATCGCGGGAATTGAGAACCGGCTTCAATTTCTGAAAACATAGTATATATAAAGCGATTAATAACAAAATAATGAATAGATAAATAAAACTTTCAAGTTTTCCCTCTAGGAAATCCAAAATTGAATCGATGTTTTGACTGTCTCTAACGTAACGTAACGTCTCGGTATTTTCTATTGAATACAGCGATAGTATCGCAATAGTTGCACTCCGTACAAGCAATATTAGGGGTGTTCCTGCACGTTAAGAACTAGGTGATCTGAAATCAAAATATAATTATTATATTACGTTAATAAATATTATTTAAGAGATTTGCTATGGGTATTTTTAAGCTATATTATTATATATATGTAACAGACTAGACAAGTCAGTGATGCTATTTATATACATACATAAAAACATGTATTTGAAAACCCCTCTCAAGGCAAGGCAACTTCACGATGAACTCTAACAACAATCGATAGTACCTGCCAGTGCCCCGCCAACGATATTATCGTTAGGGCCATCGATGCTGTGCCACCTTCAGTTCACATTTTCAAAGAGGAAATCCGGACCGCCTGTGGGCAAGTGAAGTGACTTAGTTGTTTTACATCAAATAGAATCGGAGTATTCGTTCAACAACAGTCCTGTCAGAACTTAGCAGCGCCAATTTTATTCAAAGTAAGTTTTTTATTTAACGCCTGTCCCTTGTCCCTCCGCTTGTGTGTTGTATGTGAGCAACCTGCGTCTGAAAGCTGTGTGCGAGTTTGCGAGTGTGTGTGCGGGTTATATAAGCGAACGACGACAAGACTGCGGGAACCGGCAAATACTCGTGTTTCCAGAAGGTTCTATCTATTGATTAGTTGCAAGTCTATCAGAGTAAGTGGCTGTTCATTGGATTAACTATCATAAGTCAATTTCCATACAAAAAGTTGCTAGAAAGTAGCGAAGTAAGTTACGAAGCTCAGCGCACATGTTTTCTTCGCTCTCTCTTTGTTCCGTTAGCCGGCAATTTCACAGTTGCCAGCGGCCATTGCATGTGCTCTGGGTCCGTTATGCTCCTCCTCCGTTCCTTCTCTAGTTCTGCCCTCCCGAATCTTGGGATTTCGTAATCAGCCCTCGGATCGGAGTGTATCTATCGCTATAACCATCCACTCTGGTTACATAAATCGGTTCGTTCTTCTGGAATTATCGCCATGCTCCGGATGCTTTGGTTTTTTCCTTGTTGAGGGGGGGCCTGGCCGTGTACAGTGAAGTCTCGCTAAGGGATTCAATTCAACCAGATTAAGCCGCAAATTAACCAAAAATGTTAAGTAATGAATGGGTTATATGGGATAGCCAAGAGATAGCCGGCAGCATGTCGTAATCCAAAAAAACAAGAAAAACATGAAAGATTTCAATATTTTTAGGCATTCTTTCATCAGCCCAACTAAAGATAATAATTATAGTAAATATTTAATACAGGCCACCTTTGGAGAATATAATTAAAGTCAATTAGAAACTATTTGTTTCAATTTATGATAGATTCTTAAACTGTTTTCCAACTTTAACCAAGTTTTTTCTTATTGGAAACAGATATATTTCAACTGGCCAAATATCTAGTAAGATTTTTTTTTGTTTAATTATTTTAACACAGTTTTCATGGCTTCTGGTGATTTTAGCATTAGCATTTATTTTTAAATATAATTTTCTCTTCAAGGGTAGCAAGGGTAGTCGTAGATTTATAACAATATATTATTAAATAACATACCAGAGAGCCGGCCCACACTGTACTTTGACCCGCTTGAAACGCCGCTTGTGCTTATCATCGCCTAACGAATAAATAAAGACACGAGAATGAGTGTCCGTGCGGGTCGGTTTGGAAGAAGAGCACGTGTTGCCACTCACCCCCACTAATCCGCCTGTGTCTAATCCGTTTCTGTCTCCTCCGCAGATGTTCCGTTTGCCAGTTTCGCTTGCTCGCACCTCCATCAGCCGCCAGCTGGCCATGCGCGGCTATGCCAAGGACGTCAAGTTCGGGGCGGAGGTGCGCGCCATGATGCTCCAGGGCGTTGATGTGCTCGCCGATGCCGTGGCCGTGACCATGGGCCCCAAGGGCCGCAACGTGATCATCGAGCAGTCGTGGGGCTCGCCCAAGATCACCAAGGACGGCGTCACAGTGGCCAAGTCCATTGAGTTGAAGGACAAGTTCCAGAACATTGGCGCTAAGCTGGTTCAGGATGTGGCCAACAACACGAATGAGGAGGCTGGTGATGGTACCACCACCGCCACTGTTCTGGCCCGTGCCATTGCCAAGGAGGGCTTCGAGAAGATCTCGAAGGGTGCCAATCCCGTGGAGATCCGTCGCGGCGTCATGCTCGCCGTGGAGACGGTCAAGGACAACCTCAAGGCAATGTCGCGCACTGTGACGACACCCGAGGAGATCGCCCAGGTGGCCACCATCTCGGCTAACGGCGACCAGGCTATCGGCAACCTCATCAGCGAGGCCATGAAGAAGGTGGGACGCGACGGCGTCATCACTGTCAAGGACGGCAAGACCCTCAACGACGAGCTGGAGGTGATCGAGGGCATGAAGTTCGATCGCGGCTACATTTCGCCCTACTTCATCAACTCGTCCAAGGGCGCCAAGGTGGAGTTCCAGGACGCCCTCCTGCTGCTCTCGGAGAAGAAGATCTCCTCTGTGCAGAGCATCATTCCTGCTTTGGAGCTGGCCAACGCGCAGCGCAAGCCTCTGGTTATCATCGCCGAGGATATTGACGGCGAGGCCCTGAGCACTTTGGTGGTGAACCGCCTGAAGATCGGCCTGCAGGTGGCCGCTGTGAAGGCACCCGGTTTTGGCGACAACCGCAAGAGCACTCTCACCGACATGGCCATCGCCTCTGGTGGCATTGTTTTCGGCGACGATGCCGATCTCGTAAAGCTCGAGGACGTCAAGGTGAGCGATTTGGGCCAGGTTGGCGAGGTGGTGATCACCAAGGACGATACCCTGCTGCTGAAGGGCAAGGGCAAGAAGGAGGATGTGTCGCGTCGCGTCGATCAGATCAAGGAGCAGATCACCGACACCACCTCCGAGTACGAGAAGGAGAAGCTGCAGGAGCGCCTGGCCCGTCTGGCTTCCGGCGTCGCTCTGCTGCGCGTCGGCGGCTCCAGCGAGGTGGAGGTTAACGAGAAGAAGGACCGCGTCCATGATGCTCTCAATGCCACACGTGCTGCCGTCGAGGAGGGAATCGTTCCCGGAGGCGGCACCGCTCTGCTTCGCTGCATTGAGAAGCTGGATAGCGTTAAGACCACCAATGAGGATCAGGTAAGCTGAGATTATCTCCTTATTGGCTTCAAATGAATCATAGACTCACCGTCAATGGATCCTTCACAGAACCTCGGCGTCGAGATTGTGCGCCGTTCCCTGCGCATGCCCTGCATGACCATTGCCAAGAACGCCGGCGTTGATGGCGCCATGGTTGTGGCCAAGGTGGAGACCCAGACCGGTGACTACGGCTACGATGCGCTCAAGGGCGAATACGGCAACCTGATCGAGAAGGGCATCATTGATCCCACCAAGGTGGTGCGCACCGCCATCACAGACGCTTCCGGCGTTGCCTCTCTGCTGACCACCGCCGAGGCTGTTGTTACCGAGATACCCAAGGAGGATGGCGCTCCAGGCATGCCCGGCATGGGCGGTATGGGCGGCATGGGAGGCATGGGCGGCATGGGTGGCATGATGTAAGCCGTCAAACACCATCACACACACCTACAAAACAGACAGAGACAGAGAGAGAGAGAGAGAGCCGAAGCCAGCGTAATGTTTAAGTCATGATGCGGAACGCCGGCGCAGGAAAGGAAGCGAGCGCAGTCAGCAGCAGTCGAGGCGAGACCCACCAATATCTCTTACGTCGGTGCATCCAGCCGAACTCAATCAAGTTATGAACTCCCATGCAAACATTCTAATCTTCGATGGACCTCTTGGTTTTGCTTCGCATTTATCCTTTGGCAACGCCCAGGCAGAACCATCAATCAAGCACACACGCACACACAAACTAAGGGCTGGATGTGAGCTCGCCGAGACCTTTAAGCGTTCGCTTCGACACCGCACGCCGTCGCTTCCATTGTGTGTTTGACGTTTTTTTTTAACTATTCCTTAAATCTATATTTTGTTTACATGTTATATATGTAAAGATACCGTTAGTTGTAAAATATAAAAGAAAAACAAAACAGAAGTTACATATATTGAGGAAAGTCTGGAGTTTTCCTGGGTTTCCTGGGTTTCCGGGGATTTCTGTAGAGCCTGGTGAGGTCCTGGTGAGGTCCTGGCGAGGAAGGAAACCACAGCTCGATTTAATTGTGCTCAAATTTATATTTGTTTGCATTCTCGCTTTTTTGTTTCTTCGTTTATTAATTATAAATACACTTAATAAAAAAAAACCTAAATAATGTAACGCTTAGATGTTTAAAAGAAAGAAAAATATGTTGCATATACTCCGCATACGGTTAATGGGGCCAGGCCAGGCCAGGCGGGCTTCCAGGTTTCCATGGCCATTGCAGCAGCAGCTGCAGCTGCCACAGCTCCAGCTAATCCTCGCCTGGCGCTGGCCTTAACGATTAACGATGATGACACAATGGCAGTACGTATGTGATCGATGGCGGCGATGGGTCGTCGTCGGCTGCCCGCGCCGACTCCGCCGTCGAGGCCTATGGCTATGACTTGTTGTTGTCCGGCTGGGGCAGGTGGAGGCTGTCCTCCTCCTCCGCCAGCTGGTGACTCTCCTCCAGATTCTCGCACTCCTAGCACTTGCGCTTGGGCGTGCGCCGCTTGACACCGCAGTTATCCACCTTCTTGCTGCCCTTGGCAATGGCCAGCAGCTTCACTAGCTTCTTGTGCGAGTCGCCCACGATCCAGCCGTGCTTCTGGTACGGCTCGTTCTCCTCAAAGTGCTTGCCGGGCGACGGTGACGCCTCCTCCTCCGGCTCCAGTTCCAGCTGATCCGCCGCCTGATCCCGCCGTCGCTCGCTGCCGCTGG
Organism: Drosophila pectinifera; assembly: GCA_008042775.1. Taxonomy (NCBI): domain Eukaryota; kingdom Metazoa; phylum Arthropoda; class Insecta; order Diptera; family Drosophilidae; genus Drosophila; species Drosophila pectinifera. The sequence continues at coordinate 14,036 of VNKC01005006.1, forward strand.
CCCCCGTTCTCGATCCGGTGTCACCCGCCGTCACGCCCTCGGCGTCCAGGCGTCCGAACTCGTCGTCGCTGGAGCTGCTCCAGTAGTAGAGCTGCTTCTCCGTCGCCGGGCGCTTTCTACGGGCCGGTGACTGGCGGTTTGTCTGCGATCTTCGCTTGGCTTTCAGGTTCTTGTTGCTGCTGCTGCTGTTGTTGTTGTTGTTCGTGGTGGTGGTGGCCACCGAGCTGCTCCTGGGTTGAAGATGAGGTTGAGGAGGAGCCAATGGCTGTGTCGAATTGCTGTTGCGCGCCTTGATCCTCTCCCTGGGCGGTTCCAGGGGTGATTCCATCTCCTGCGGCGGCCGGTGAGTCAGGAGATCGGGCTCAGCTCTGTTCTTGGACTGTTGCCTGGAGCTGCGCGTCCTCGTTGGCGGCTCCACTGTATCCGTATCTGCCCTCTCCTGCTCCTCGCGATGCTGCTGCTCCTCCTCCTCCTGCTGCTGCTGCTGCTGCTCCTTGAGCTTTTCATTGACGCGCTTTCTCCGAGAATTGCTTACCTTGGTCGCCGCTGCCGTCGGTGCCTTGCCCTTGGCCGCTCCTTTGGCTTTACCCCTTGCAGGAGGAGGCACTGCCTCTGGCGGAGGAGGTGGCAGAGCAAGAGCCGCAGCAGCAGGTTGCGCAGGCTGGTTTCGTTGCCTAGCCCGTGGCTTTGGCTGCTGCTCCACCTCAGCTGGCGGCGGCGGCTGCTGCTTCTTGTCGCTTGCGCGGTTCTTTCGCTTCGGCGTCGCCGCCTGAGGCGTCTGAGGCACCTTCCTGCTGGCTGCGACTGGAGGCGCCACTGCCTCTGGCTGCGAATTAGCCTCGCTCGTCTTGCGCTTGCGCCTTAGCTCCTGCTGCTCCTTCTGTTCGATCAGGGCAATGATGTCCTTGGTGGAGAGGAACTCCTCGTACTCGTCGGAGCTCCATGTCTCCACCAGCTTTTTGGGACGATTGGTGGCGCAGCGCCGCTTGGACTTTCGCTGGCCTTCGTCGATCAGCTGCTCGATCTCCTCGTGGCTCATCCCCAGCTCCGATTGAAGCTTGGTCAAATCCTTGCGCGGCTTGCGGCTGGACGAGGTGGAAGATCCAGACGGGGAGGCGGCAGTGGTGCCAGCTGCATTGGCCGTGGCCGTGGGCGTGGGTGTGGCAGGCGGCGGCGCAGATTTCGCCGCCTTCTTGGCCGTATTCCCAGCCGCAATCTTGGCCTTTCTTCCCGGCGGCAGGGCACTGGGAGCTGGCATAGCCGCCGGTGCTGCTGGAGCGGCCGGTGCTGCCATGGGCTCCACCTGGTGGTGATGGTGATGATGGTGGTGATGATGGTGATGCTGCAGCTGCTGATGGTGGTGCTGTTGCTGCTGCTGCTGCTGAGGATGATGCCGTTCCCAGTTGTCGTGGACCTGTGCTGGCGGTGCTTCCATTTCCGTCGCCTTAGCCGCTGGTCCTCCGCCGCCGCCGCTGCGCAACTCGTCAAAGATCTGGTCAAGATTCGCTTGGTTCTTGGGCAGCGCCTTGATCTTGGCCATACCTGGGACCACACTGGGTCCCGGCAGCATGGCCGCCGAAGCAGCCATCGCAGCCGAGGCCTTGGCGCTGCTCGCGTGCTTGAAGATGCGACCCATTATCAGGGATTTGTTCTCGAAGGTCTTGGCGGTGGCCCGACTGGAGCTGCTGCTGCTGCTCCTGCTTCCGCCGCCGCCACCACCGCCAGCTGCGCCGCCGCCGCTCCTGCTATTCTCGGCCGATGAGGAGGATGAGGACGATGAGCTGGACGTAGATACGGCACGATTACCGCTGCTGCTAGCTGGCAGAACCACGCGTCCCGTTTCGGCTCCAACTCTGACCGGCGGCTCCGGCTCTGGCTCCGGTTCCACATCGCCATCGCAGCTCAGGGTGCCGAAATCGTAGTCATCGCGATCCGAGTAGCTGGCCGTCGAGACGCTGTTGTTGTCCTGTTCCTGCAGCAGATTCACGCACGTCTTGGGCTTCTGAAACGTTATGGGCGCCTTCTCCTCCAGCCCGATGTTCTTAAACGGCCGGTCGGGGATGATGATCCGTCCGGAGACCGGCGGCAGAGTCGCCGAACTGGCCACTCCTGCCGCTGCCTTGATAATCGAGGCGTGCATGATGGTCTTTGAGGATGTGGAGCTCTGTTGCTGCTGCTCCATGCCGCCCGTTGGGGTCGCTGTGGGCGTCACTGTTGGCGTGGCCGTGCGCGTCGGGGTCTGCTGAATGGCAGGCGGAGGTGCTGCTAGCACCGCCGGAGTCGCCGCCGCTGTCGGCGTCGGTGGCAGGTGGGGCAGAAAGTCACCGCCGGGCTTCTCGCTGCCCAACGCAATGTCGGCCAGTTCGGTGAGCTTGCACACACCACGGCCGGACTTGGCCAGCTCCAGCATGTCCAGCTGGAGGTTCACGTTCTCGTAGCCCTTCATGGCGGCCTTCGTCTTGAAGCGTGACGTGGTGGTGGTGGCCGAGAACTGCGACACCGCCGAGTAGCTGGGCGAGAGCCGGTTGTGATTGCTGCAAAGGGAAAAGAGATGAGTCCATTCCTTGGATTTGATTTGAGTAAATTCAGGTGACTTACGTGGGCGTGGTAGTGGGCGTGACTGCAGGCGGATTGCGGAACAGCTGCTGTATCACCGGCTGATGGCAGACGGCGGGCGCTGGCGGCGGATTGGGTGCCGGAATCGGAGCGGAGGCTCCCACCGAAGGCGGCAATGGCAGTGGCGGTGGCGAGGGCGACGGCGAAGCTGGCGGTGGAAGCGAGGCGGAACGCGAAGGCGAGGGGGACGGCGAGGCCGGCGGTGGCAGCGAACGCGTCGGAGATGGCGACGGCGACGGCGATGGGGAGGCTGGTGGCGGCAGCGGGTGCTTCCGGCCCGCACTCACAATCACCGAGGTGGCGCTGGTTATGCCTCCATGCTGACGTGGCGTCTCGGCGCTCTTGAGGATGTTGCAGCACTCGTAGAAGAGGCGCTCGTCGGGATTCAGATTGAGCCGGGCGGCCGACGGAGCTGTTGGACTGTGCTGGTTGTCGTGCAGCCGGAGACTGGCCTCGGTAATCACATGATGCACTTGTGCTTCCTCCCGGAGCTCTGCCAGATCTCTCTCTCGCTCCCGCTCCCGATCCCGATCTCTGTCTCTCTGCTGCTGCTGCTGTTCTCTCTCCAGGTCGTGCGCTCGGAGTTCTCGCTGCAGCTCCCGCTCGCGATCCCTCTCCTGCTGGGCCAGCTGCGAGGTAACCATCAGCACCGAGGCTCTCATCTGCTGCGGAGCTGCTGCTGCTGCCGCTGGCGGCTGCCCCTCTTGGTGCTGGTGCTGGTATTGATGCTGGTGTTGATTCTGGTGCTGCTGCATCAGCCGCAGCTCCTCCTCCGATTGCCTGTCCCGTTCGTTGTCGAGATCGTGGTCCAAGTTGCGCGGATCCTGCGGACTCGAGGGCGCCGTCTGCGACTGCAGATACTCCTGGGCGGACAGCTTGGACACGTGGGCCAGCGTCATGTTGTGCTTCGACAGGGAGGTGGCCGTGAAGAAGGCCTTGCCGCAGAGCTTGCAGCCATACTTCTCGGCATCCAGCTCACTGCGCTGCGTCCGCTTCTTGGGTCGCCGGGTGAGCAGGACGCTCCGCCGTCGCCTTCTTCGCCGGCCGCGTCCGCCGCGCCCCAGATCCTGGGAGTAACTGGTGTATACACTCATCTCGTCATCCAGATCCATGTCCATCACCTCCGTGTTGGTGTTATCATCGCACATGGAGCCGAAGTTCGAGTGCTCGTCGTTCAGATTGGGGGCACTGCGCACGCTCATCGAGGTGGGCGGGCGGTAGTACTTGTCATGGTCCTGATCCTGGTCGGGATCCCCCTCGCCGTCGAACTCGTCGTGGGCGAACTCAAAGTCCTCGTTGGTGGTGGCCGACATGATCTTCTCGTTCACATTCTTCGCTATCTCCGTGAGGTAGTTGTCCTCCTCCTCGGGATTATCGCCCGTGGCTGGCGCCGCTGGCGTCCCCTTGGATGTCTCCTTATTGCTGTCCACCGGCGGCGGTTCCTTGTGTATGTTCTTGTTGAGACGCGGATCGCGACTGAACGTGGGCGCCGCCGCTGACGCCGGGGGGACCTTGTCCAGCTTGTCCAGCTTATCCTGCTTCTCCTGCTGTTTACTCACCGACCTTTGGGACTGCTGCTGCTGCTGCTGCTGTTCCCTGGCCACGGCGCTGCTGAGGATGCTGGGCCGCAGGATGGAGCTAGCGGCCGGCTGTGTCGTGATCGCGCCCGCCGTTGGCTGGGCGCCTTCCTTGGCCTCTCTGGCCTCCTTGGCCAGCAGCTGCTTCTCGATGCCAATGGAGAAGGATTCCAGCGAGGACTTGAGCAGGCTGATGTTCTCATTGGTGGCCTTGCCACCGGCTCCGTTGCCCGCTCCCAAGCCAGCTGCTCCCTTGCTGCGACGATAGTAGCAGCTCTGGCGGCGCTTTGGCCGACCACGTGCGGGGGGATTTGCCGGTGCCTCCGTCTCGTTCTTGGCCAGCTTCGCGGCAGCGGCTGCCGCTGGGCCCAGAGCCGCATTACGCTTGGTGCTGGACATCAGCAGCATGCCGGTGAGCAGCAGGTCCTCGCTCTTCTCGTACGCAAGATTCTCCAGCTTCTTCAGGTTATCCCGGCGGGCATTGTCGATCTTGAAGCTCTCCAGCAGCTGGTCAGCCACAATGGCCGCCAGTTCGTTCTTCCGTCGCCTGCGCTGCTTCTTCTTGACGGGCAGCTGCTCGGCCTCCACCTCTTGGGCTGCTGGCCCATCAACAGCCTCGACGACGGCGGCGACGACGGCGGGCAGCTGTTCCTCCGTTCCTGGCGTCGTGGCTGTTGTCGTTGAAATCGGTTGCTCCGATTGGGCCAGACTGTGGAAGCCGGACGAGGTGTTGTTGTTCAGGTTGCTGCTGTGCTCCTCCATCAACGATGAGCTGCAGTTGGTCGTCTCCGGCGGCGGTGTGGCATTGCGCGGAGCCAGCGGCTGAGCGGGAGCCACGGAGATGACTGAGACGGGCACGGGTACGGGCACAGCAGTCGTCTCCTCCTCGTCCTCCTCCTCCTCCTGAGGCTGACCTTTTGGCTTGTTGGTCTCCGACTCCGGCTCCGGCTCTGGCTCTGGGAGTGTCTCTGGCTTGGGTTCAGGCGACTGAGGCTCCACTAGTGGGGGAGGAGTGGCTGGACGAACAGGCTTCACGGGATCGGCCATTAGTTTCTTCTCCGGCTTGGCTTCCTTGAGGCATAGTTCGGGCAGAAGAGCAGCTGCAGCTGAGGCCTGCACTGGCGCAGGTACGACGTCCTGCAGCATCTGAGGCACTTCCCGCCTGGCATCGCCATTCACTGGCAGAGGTAGGCACTGTTGTGGCAGCAACGGCGCCGATGGAGGCGACGTTTCATCCAATGCCAGCAAGGCAGCGCGACAGTCGATGGTCCGCGAGCGCATGGAACGCTTCTTGGGCGTCAGATTCTTGGCGGGCACAGGAGCAGGCACATGTACAGGCGCAGACGCAGGCGCAGGCACGGCCACAGACACAGGAGCTGGCACAGGAGCCACAACTGGAACAGGAGTCGCAGGTGGAATCGTCATAGCTGCTGGCGCTGGTGCTGTTGCGAACAAAAAGCCTGGGTTCGGCTGCAGGGGCAGGATGCAGTTGCCCGGCTTCGGCGGCAATGATTCCTCCGGCTTCTTAGGCTTCTCCTTGTCCCGTTCCCTCTGTTTTTCGACCTCCTTTTCCTTCTCCGCATCGTCGTCGTCGGGCAGGCTCGCCTGCACGGCCATAATGACCGAATTGATGGCATCATCGATGTGATTGTTGACCACCTCGTCCATACGTGGGCACGCCTTGGCCTGGCCCTTGCCATGGTCCTTCTTGGAGCCAGCCGTACCACCATCCTGCGAGCGCTTCTTGCCACCCGCAGCTTTGATGCTGTGCACCGTGGCGGGCGGGCACTGGGCTCCCACCGATACTGGGGCCACTGCCGCTGGAGGCGGGACACTTGAGGCCACGACGACGCCGGTGTTGGGATTGCGCACTTGCGGTATCTTGAGCAGATCCAGATTGGAGTAATACTGCGAGGCCAACGGGGCGGGAAGTCCACTCACCATCGGCAGGGATTGCAGCTGTCCAGGAATGGAAACGGGAACGGGCACGGGCCCGGACATAGCAGTGGCAGGTGTTGTTGGCGGAGGTGCTTGCTGTGGCGGAGCTGCTGCTGCTCCAGTCACCAGGGGCAGCGGCAGAGGCAGTGGCAGTGACGGCATCCCCACTACCGGCAGCTCTTGCTGCATCCTCGGCGGCGGGAGCTGCAGCGACGGCGGAGGCACTGGCGAAGACTTCCGCGACGACTTCTTCGATAGATCCAGCGGCTCCATATCCATGTCTGCTGCCAGCAGGTTGCGTGCCTCAAAGCCGCAGATCGTCTGCCGCCGCGCGGGCATGCCGCTCGAACGATGATGGGGATGATGATGCGGCGGCAAGCCAACGAGTCCCGGATCCCCTGTAGTGCCACTGATCAGCGGCTTCTGGAGCACGCCACGCTGGCTGGTGAGGTTGAGCGGCTGCTGCGGATCCATCACGAACATTGGGGCCGGCTGTGCCATTGCGGTGTGGTTAGGATTCGAATTCGGCTGCAGCTGTGGCATGTAGAGTGGCAGCTTCGACATCATCTTAACGTTCAGGGGCACGGACGCGGGCGGAGGCACGGGCACTGGAACAGGCAGGGGAGCTGGACCTGCAGCGGGCGCTGGCATCGCCTGAAGTCCCAAGGGAACTGACACGAGCACGGGTGGCGGCACAGGAAGTTGCTGTGGCTGCTGTTGCTGCTGCTGCTGCTGCGGCTGCTGCTGCCTCTGCTCCACGGGGGGATACTGCTTGAGGGCGGCCAGCGAGGGTGGCTTCGTTAGTGGGGCAGCCATTTGCTTGGCCGCTGCCTTGGTGGGCGTGCGCCGCGGTGGTGGTGGAGCTGGTGCAGTAATTGGCGGAGGAACTGGAACAGGAGCTGGAATTAAAGCTGGACCTGGCGCTGGTGGATTGCTGAGAGCGGGTGGCAGCGGTAGAAGGACTGCAGCGGCAGCTGCAGCTGTGGGAACAGGAACAGTGGAAACTAGGGCGGTTGGCTGAACGACAGGTAAAGGAGTAGCTGCCGGTGCTACTGGCAGCGACGCTACTGCTCCTGTCAGCTGCTGCTGCTCCATCGGAGGCTTCTGTATTCCTCCAAGTGCCTCCACCACAGGCTCTGGTGGGGCATCTACTTTGATTATTCGCCGCGACACCGCCTTGCGTTTGGGCGTCTTGGGTTGCAGAGGTTCCTTCTCCTTTTCTGGCGCAGCGACCAATGCCAGCGGTGGCTCCGACTGCGCCTTGTCCTTCTCCTTCTCGGCGTTCTTCTTCTCCTGCTCCAGTTTCTGCTTCTCCTTGGCCATCTCCAGCGGCGAGGGCGAAGCCGGCGGCGGTGGCAGCACCTGCTCTGTTTTTAGCTTCTCCTCCAGCTTCCCCGTTAGCATGGCTATGCAGTCGCTGATCCTCTTGCTGCGCTTCACATTCGAGTTGGGAGTCGTCGGCAGACGAGTGCTGGTGACCGAGAATGGCGGTGCAACGGCGGCAGCTGGCGGGGATTTGGTGGCCGGAGCAGGGGTTGTGGGCGGTGTGGGCATCAGCTGTTTGCTGGGCGTGGGCGAGGCGGGCTCCGACTCCTGGGCGGAGCTCGGAACACTGGCTGCCTCCGGAAGTGGTGGGAGAGGGAGTGCCAGGGGCAGCTCCAACCGCAGCGTTGGCTTTTCCTCAGCGGGAGATCGTGACTTGGCAGTGACTGTGGTGGCGGCTGGGGGTTTCACCTGCTCCGATTTGGCGGCGACTGGCAGAGACTCCGATGGTGCTGGAGCGGGCGGTTCTGGCGGGGATTTGACTCTGTCCAACTTGGCCTTCTGCTGCTGCTGTTGTTGTTTCTGCTGCTTCTGCTTGCGACGGCTGCGCTGCTGTTGTGCTGCCACAGCGGCGGCCGAGGAGGCAGTGGCCACCACCGAGGATCGCGACCGAGAGCGCGTGGTGCGCAGCAAGTGCTGATTGTAGATCCTCTTGGTGCTGCTGCGCTGCTGCTTGGACTTGGCCTTAACCAGCGACTTGGCCATGGACTTGGCCATGGACTTGGCCTTGTTCTTGGCCTTGCGCTTGGCCTTGTTGTCTACGGGGAAGATCTTCTTGCAGACGCGCTTGGCGGGAAGGTTCTCCAGCATCTTGCGAATGGATTCGGCTGCAAGGGAAGATCGGGAAATCAATATGTGACTCAATCGGTGAATTACTATGTGGGACTCACCATCGCTGGGCCTTTGACGTGGCGAGTTCTTCATCTTGGACGAACTGCAGCCACTCTCCTCGCCCTCAGCCTCACCATCAACCTCTTCGTTCCCCTCGTTCTCTCCCTCCGCCTCGCCCTCCTCCGCTTCCACCTCCAGCTTCTCCTTCTTGCGGGCCGAGAGCTGCTTCTGCGGCTTCTTGGAGAAGCCGCGACGCTTCTTGGTGCCGCAGTAGTAGCGATACTTGCGCTTCTTGGCCAGCGACCACACATAGTCGCCGGAGCAGTCCAGCATGTGGCGATAGAGATCCATGAGGCCGCTGCACTTGCGTCCGCACTTGGTGCAACTGGAGGGGGTGGACGACGACGACGATGAGGAGGAGGCTGACAGCGATGTGGTAGTCGTCGAGGAGGAGGTGCAGGTGGACAGGGACATCGAGGTGGAGGCGGTGGACATCAGTGTGGAGGCGGACGACGAGCTGGGCGAGCACGATGACGACGATGATGCAGTGCCCGATCCGGAGGCCGGCGACGGTTGCTGTTGCTCCAGTCCCGACAGCGGCGTGGGTGTGGACACCTCGTAGGAGGAACGCGAGGAGGCTGACGACCTGGTCTCCTCCTCCGGTTGAACGCGCTGCTCCTGCTCCTGCTTGGGCTGATGCACAGGCACAAGGGCACCGGCCGGTGCTATTTGCGGCCAGCGAACACAGTTGCTGGCGGCGGCAAAGCGCCCGAGTGCCCGCTTCGGGATGAAGAGGTGGCGCAGCAGGTTGCCCGCCAGCAACTCCCGTCCCACCACCTCGTAGTGGGTGGCATAGATGTGCGAATGGCGGAAGGTCTTGTGCTCCTCCAGCGACTTGCGCTGGTCGAACTTGGCGCCGCAGCAGATGCACAGGTAGAGCCGCGGTCGCGCCCACTCACCGCTAAGAACGAGCGTCCCTCGCCGGTTCCTGTGCCGCTCCCTCTCCCGCTCCAGATCTCGCTCCCGCTCCCTGTCCCGCTCACAGCTGCCCGTTCCAGTTCGTGGCTGGAGCTGCAGCAGCGAGAGGAAACTCTCGTCGGCGAAACTCTGGGTGAGGAGATCGACGTCCGTCCTATGCGAATCGACGCCCAGATGATCCTCGTCCCCGTCGTCGTTCTCGCACTTGATAACCGCTTGCTCGTTCTGCTCCAGAATGATGTGCGGCAGTAAGCGATGGTCGAGGATGAGATTTAGCTGCTCTAGAAGGCGGCGCTGCTCCTGATTTTGATTCGGGTGCTCGTGCTGGTGCTGGTTCTGCTCCGCCGCCAGCGAGAGCGAGAGATCGTGCTTCTGGCGCATCGTCAGCTGTGTCCACATGTCCAACTTGGAGAGATCGCGCAGGCCGAGGCCCAGATTGGGCTGCTTCAGCTTCTTCACCAGCCGTCCGCCCTCGTTGATCAGCGTGAACTTCTTCACGTAGTCCCACTTCCACTTCCAGCTGTGCTTCGTGTGCGGTCTCCGGCGGAACTTGGCCAGCGGCAGCAGCTCGCCCGTGCCGCCAAATTGCTCCGCGGTGAGCAGCGTGGGATAGGAGGCGCCGCCGGGACACAGCTCACTGGGTCCGTGCAGCATGATCAGCTCCGGTCTCTGGCCTGCTGTGGTTGTTGACGTTGCTGAGGTAAGCAGCCGGCCGTCAAGGTGATTCTGTAGGTTGTGGCGGACATTGAGGACCACGTCCTTGTAGAAGTTGTCATCAAACACGGAACTGGCGGCAGCTGCGGCGGCGGCGGCGGCAGCGGAGGAGGCGGTAGCGGTGGCGCAGGCTGAGCTGGCTGGCAGCCGGAACACAGCGTCCGAATTGACTGTGTCCTGCGACTGATTGCCGGTCGGAGCTGGTTGCTGTTGCTGCAGCTGCTGCAGTTGCTGCTGCTGCCGCTGGGCCGCCGCCCGGCTGCTGCTCCGCGACTTGTTGCTGGGCGTTGCCAAAGGCGGCGGCTCCTCCTCCTTGCGCTGATTGCGATTTCGATGGCTGGGCAGCCGGTTCTGTGTGAGGCCCAGGCGAAATAGAACCGGCTCATCGGCACCCATTAATCCGGGCTTGGCGGCAGCTTCCTCCGGCGGTGGCAGCGGTGGCGGCAGCAGTTGATGCTGCTGACGCTGGTGTCCCGCCAGGTGGTCAGCGTCCGGGAAACGCAGTTGACACTGCCTGCAGCCAAAGTACTTGTCCGCATGCTGCTCGCTCAGGTGCTGGAACAGCTGCTCCAAATGCTTGGCCGGCAGGCAGATCTGCGGCGGCGTGGCCTGGTGTCGCTTGGTGGTCTGCTGGCCGCACAGATGGCAGCCGGGGAAGCCGACGGCGGGCTGGGCATTGGAGCTGGTGGAACGACCGCTGCAGCGTCGCTCCTGGCGCTCCGTATGGAACTTGTCCACATGCTTGGCCTGCAGCTTGCCGGAGGTGAACTTTCTATCACAGTACAAACACAGGACCTTGGAGTGGCCCGCTGCGCTGAGTGCCGCGGCTTCCTCGCGCTCCCGTTCCCGTTCGCGCTCTCGTTCCCGCTCCCGCTCTTCGGTAAGCTGCTGCAGCTTCTCCATGAGCCGGGGCAGCCGTTCCAGGGGCAGACTGCAGATCAGCGAGAGTGGCTCCCGTTGTTGCGGTGTGTTCTGGTCCCCTTGCCTACGCTGCTCCTCCGTCGTCGTCGTTGCTGTCACCTCTTCCTGTCTGACTGCCTGACGCTTCTTGCGGGGAGTTGCGGGAGCGGGAACGGGTGCTGGAACGGGAACGGCAGTGGGTGCCGCCGTTGCCGCCGGTGCTGGTCCAATTGGATTCTTGCCGTTGACCTGCTGCTGTTCCTCCGAGAGCTTGAAGCCACGGCGGAGGCCGAAGCGCCCCATGGTCTTCATGTGGAGGCCACTGGGTCAATCGGTTCGTTGCACAAGTTCTGGTGCGTCCTACGCTGCTTCGGTTTGTGTTGTGTCCTAAGACCCGAGTCCTGTGTTGTCCTGCAAACCAAGCAAAGGCGAAATTTAAGGCAACTCAATGGCAACATATGTATATATTTATTCTTTTCGCTTTTCTTTTTGTTGACAAATAGAAGAGCAAGAAGAAGAGCTTGGAGAGGAAGAGGAAGATGTGGAGAAGCAGCAGCAGCAAAAAAAAAAACAAAAACTACTCTCACACACACATGCACGCACTTACAGAGAGAAAAAACTCTGGCAGAGTTTGTGCACACACAAACACACACACACACGCGACACAAACACACACACACCTGCCTTTTTGGCTCAATAGGAAATTATACAATAAACATTTTCAACTGCTGCTCTTTTATCTGTTATCTCCGTTTTATCGTTTGTTGTTGTTATTGCTGCTGCTGCCGCGGTTGTTGTTGTTGTTTTGAGTGCTATTTCACGGCATTGCATTTTACCCCGTTTCGCTTTTCTTGGCTTTTTCGCTTGGCGCAGCAGGCACACCACTCTGAGAAAATCACCCGCACTGCACTCAGTTTTCTGTGTCGTGTGGTTGTTGGTGGAGTATTGCACTTTTCTGGGTCGGAAAGGAGTCGTCGCCTGGCCCTGCGCTCCGTTCCGGATGCTTTCTCCGTCAACGGGTCGCACGCGAAAAACCGCACAGCATTTCTAATTCATTTTATTTACTATCCGCGTATTATTTTTTTCCACCCTAACAACTGCGTTAGGAGGTATCTAACGTTTAGCCCAAATCGATGCGTGCGTGCGGTACGGCAGGGGGGCGGGGGGCGACAGGGGGCAGTGTGCCCAGCGTCTGGGCCTTACGAAAATACCACCGGGGCTCTCCCAAAATACAAATATGTATAATGGGCTTTTTACAGGTTTAGGAAACACACACAACGGGACTGAAAAATAAAACAAATCTTTGTACTCTTCGACTCTCGTAGAATTAAAATTATTAGTTAGAAGGAAGCGCGGGATACTTCATGAGCCGAACTTTGTCCCAGGATCTTAAATCATAGCTTTCACCACTTGATCGAACGAAGATGAATATAAAAATCGATATTTTATTTTAAGTGTAACACTTACTTCATTTTTAGCCACAATCACTTCACTTCACTTCAAAAACAACGGTTATTATAGAAAATGTATGTATGTATGTCCGATCGTACTTATGGCAGCGAAAAGATTTAATTTACCGATCTGCAAAATTTTCACAATATCTAAATACATACATATTTAAAGATGACTGTTGCAAATCGATAGCTGAGCGGGTAAATTGTTGAACTGGGAAACTGATAAATGATATTAGTATTTGAATGTAATTTATGGAGTCAGAAAATTTCCAATTAATGCTTTATGAATGTAATCCCGTTGCAGTTTCCAATTGGCGCTCCGCACTTTTTAGTGTGTACACACTTATGGTGGAACGGTGAGACCAGTTATTTTTCTCGCCTCTTATTTTTTGGATCGCGATAGTCTGCAAACAATCGATGAGTTTAAACATCGAGGTATCTTTGAAAACAATTTTTCCAAAATTACTCTAAGGTGCAACTACCCTTGCGATTGGTTCTACCTTTTTTTAAGCTTAAGACATCGATGTTAAAAAATAAAAATCAGCTAAAAGGTTAGTGTGGCTTTTCTTTTTAAACATCGATGTTAGAAACAAAAATCGATGTATCGATAGTAGCATCGATGTTTTCGTAGCTCTTCTAGTTGTTTTTGACGAGTCATTTCTTCTTACCGCCGCAAATTATAACAAAAAGAAAGATTATTCACTGCTAGACGGAAAGAATGCCGTACAACATGGATATATTAATGCCGGAGAAGGTACTTACGTTTGGTTGGCAGCCCCGGGACACAGTAATATCTCCAAATTCTCATTTCCCAGCAGGATGAGCTGTCCGACCTGAAACTCAAGGATGCCCACAGTTCTCTGGACGAACTGGACATCGACGATCTCTACGTGCGCTACAAGGTAAGAAGGCTGGGAGAATATGTCCTTTCAATAGCTGGCTAATTCAAGGGAAATCCTCCGACAGAAACTGCAAAAGACGCTAGAGTTCATCGAAGTGCAGGAGGAGTACATCAAGGATGAGCAGCGCAACCTGAAAAAGGAGTACCTGCACGCCCAGGAGGAAGTGAAGCGCATCCAGTCAGTGCCGCTGGTGATCGGCCAGTTCCTGGAAGCCGTCGACCAGAATACGGGCATTGTGGGATCCACCACTGGCTCCAACTACTACGTACGCATTTTGTCCACCATCGATCGCGAGCTGCTGAAGCCCTCGGCCTCCGTGGCCTTGCACAAGCACAGCAACGCCCTGGTGGACGTGCTGCCGCCGGAGGCGGACAGCTCCATCTCGATGCTGCAGCCAGATGAGAAGCCAGACGTTAGCTACGCCGATATCGGTGGCATGGACATGCAGAAGCAGGAGATTCGCGAGGCAGTAGAGCTGCCGCTAACCCACTTCGAACTGTATAAGCAGATCGGCATCGATCCGCCGCGCGGCGTGCTGATGTACGGCCCGCCCGGTTGCGGCAAAACGATGCTGGCCAAGGCTGTGGCCCATCACACCACCGCCTCGTTTATCCGAGTTGTAGGCTCAGAGTTCGTGCAGAAGTACCTGGGCGAGGGGCCACGCATGGTGCGCGACGTCTTCCGTCTGGCCAAAGAGAACGCACCGGCCATCATCTTCATCGACGAGATTGATGCCATTGCCACCAAGCGCTTCGACGCGCAGACGGGAGCCGATCGCGAGGTGCAGCGCATCCTGCTCGAGCTGCTCAACCAGATGGACGGCTTCGACCAGACCACCAATGTCAAGGTGATCATGGCGACGAACAGAGCGGACACACTGGATCCCGCTCTGCTACGTCCGGGCCGTTTGGACCGCAAGATTGAGTTCCCGCTGCCCGATCGCCGACAGAAGCGTCTGGTCTTCTCCACCATCACGTCCAAAATGAACCTCAGCGAGGACGTTGATCTTGAGGAGTTTGTGGCGCGGCCGGACAAGATCTCTGGTGCCGATATTAACGCCATTTGCCAGGAGGCGGGCATGCATGCGGTGCGCGAGAATCGCTACATTGTGCTGGCCAAGGACTTCGAGAAGGGCTACAAGAACAACATCAAGAAGGATGAGCAGGAGCACGAGTTCTACAAATAGATTAAGATTAACCAACCCACCCCATTGTCCCTAATACATATATTACCTTCCCCTTTCGCCCTTTTCCCCTCGTTTGTACGCTGCCTATGGATATACCATTAATAAAAGTAACTAACTCGTATCGTACTTGCTATATAATATTCACCTGGCCAGTAGCAAAACAAGGCGCTTATCCAACAAACAAAATAGACAAAAGCAATATATTTGATTCGGTGTCAAAGGGAGATGCAAAAAACAAAGAGCATTAGCGATAGAACGACGCCTGGAGGGGGCTAGAGCTAGAGCTAGCACGTGCTCCAGCTACTTCATCAGCGAGTTGACCACGGCATTCACGTTGATGGCCTTAAGGTCGGCATACGTCTGTCCGGTGCCGACAAACACGATCGGCTGTCCGGTGATGTAGGTCATGGAGATGGCGGCCCCCACCTTGTCGTCGATGGTGTCGAACTTCGTTAAAACAATGCCGTCGATGATGTGCGGGTTCTCGTTGGAGGAGTAGTCGGCCAGCGACTGATTGAACTTGACCAGCTGGTCGACAGCCTCGTTGCCCACCAGCGCCTCGCCCACGAAGAGCACCAGGTCTGGGTTGTTCACCTTGATCAGCTTGGACAGCGAGCGCATCAGAGGCTCATTGTCCTGCATGCGGCCGGCGGTGTCCACGAGCACCACATCCACGCGCGTATCGTTGGCGAACTTGATGGCCTCCATGGCAATGCCAGCGGCATCCTTGCCATAGCCCTTCTCATAGAGCTGCACCATGGTGCGGCCGTCGTGCTTGGTCGCCGGATGCAGGGCGTTCAAATGGCGGGTGTGGGTGCGCAGCTGCTCCACGGCACCGGCGCGGAACGTATCGCAAGCGGCGATCAACACATTAAAGTCGTTCTCGATCAACCAGAAGCAGATTTTGGCCAGGTTGGTGGACTTACCCACGCCATTTACGCCGCAGAAGATGATTGTGTAGGGACGGCCATTGAGCTTCGACTCCAGGGCGTCGCGAATGATGTCGATGCGCCGCTTCGGCGAGAGAATCCGCACCAGCGACTGTGTCAGCGCCTCCTTCACCTGGCTGGCGATGCTGTCAAAGGTGCCCATCTGCTTGCCCTCCAAACTGGTGGCCACCGAGTCGCACAGCTTGACAGCAATCTCGGAGGCCACATTCTTTGATATCAGATGGTCCCGCATTTTCTCCAGCGCTGGCTGCAGATCAGCCAGGGACATGGTCTTGGCGCCCACGATGCCCTTGAAGTAAGACAGCAGCCCGCCGCGTTTGTTCGCCTTTGACTGCACCTGCTGTTCAGCCTCCTCGTCGCCACTGGACTCCTCGAGGTCCTCCTCGTCCTCGCTCTCCACATCCAAATCGGGGATGACGCCCTGCATCGTCCCCACCAGCTGTTCCCGAAGAATATATAAAACTTAGTAACTTAATCGCAGCCGGGCAATCTCCTCTACTCACGTCACTGTTGATGTTCTGGTACTGCACATCCTCGGGCGCATCCTTAGAGCGGTCCAACAGCACTGCGTCCTTGGAGCTGCCGCCCAGATCCCAGACACGGGGCTTCTTACCCGCCTTCTCGGAGGCAGCCGGCTTGCTGGGCTTGCTATCGATCGGCGAGGTCTTCTTGGCGGTCCCGAGCTTCTCGCGCATCTTGCGACGATTCTCCGCAATTATGTCGTCCATGGAGCGGGGCGACGACGACGACGATGTCGGCGATTTGGACGGCGGCGGGCTCTCCTGGATATTGACGCGCTTCTCAGCGGGCTTCTTGTCGTCCTGCATCATCGAGGCGACGGTCTTCTTGGACTTCTGCGATTCGTTATAGGAGCGCATTGCCTTTGGGGCCTTCACCTGCTTGGCGGACGCCTCCTCGGCAGCGCTCAAAACGCGTCGGTACTCGCGATCAAAATCATACTCCTCGCCCAGACGCTCCGCGGACGGAATGCTGCCGAACTTCTCCTTGAAGGCTTGCTGCATGTCCGCCAAGAAGCCATCCAAATAGCTCAGCTTGATCACCTTCTGGAACACAGCCGCATAGACCAAATCCAGCTCATTGTCCAGCTTGAACTGCACGGCCAGGTGGTCCTCCTCAAAGTACTTGGCCTCCGTGTTGCGTTCCTGCCGCCAAAGACACCAATTTATAGCTGACAATTGCGAAAACAGCGCTCGGGAACGGAGACCACGGAGCACAGAATAAGACTCACCTCCAGAATGACGCCACGTATCAGGCTGTTGATGCAGGAGGCGAAGCTGCTGCCCGACGCGTTCGAGTTCCACAGCACGACGCCGCCCTTCGTGAATATCACCACAAAGTCCAACATTTTAGCTACCGATCCAGCAATACGACTTAATATTTCCACGCTCTAGCATTGCAATGCAAAAGTAAAAGCGTTCCACGTCACTTGCCTGCCAGTGTGACCGCAGCTGCGCGGCCCAATAATCCGCGACCAGAGCCGCAGCGAAAGGGGATTTATGTCTTCCTCCACGGCTAACGGTACTGTTGCCCGGCAATTAAACTAAAATTTGAAAATTTCGTTATTGTGATCAATTGTATTTTTTCTTTTTGAGTAATAAAATATTTTAGACTTCTAGTTAATGAATTATAAGGAAATATGAGCACTCAGCAGGCTTGGTTATCATTTCGTCCAGGAATTGTTCCTGAAGATGACCGTCTAAATTGGTTTATTACTTTGTTCCTCAAGTTAAGAGTAAGAGGTTAATGGTGCTGCGTTTTAAATAGTTATTTTAACCAATTCTCAATGGGAACTTTTCTTTAATTTGTCTCACGGCCACCAATCAACTTTTGATCACCCCGAATCGGTCACAGATTCAAAGATTAGATGAACAATATTTGGCATTATTTAAACGAGTAACGAGCAACGAAACACGCAGATCTTTCAAACTAGATCTCCGGCAAAGACCTGGAATGCACTGCCTTGGGATCCCTTGGACTCGGGACAAAGGGTAGCCGGCGGGCATACTCGTACAGTACCGGGTGGCAGTCAGAAATCGAGAAGAGCGTCTGGGTGCGGCTGCGCAGTAACTGGGGAGGCTTGGGCTCCCCCTCCGCAGACAGCTGCTGCTGCCTGATCTCCTTCACCTCGGCTATTAGACTGGCCATTTGGTCGATCTCCGTCTGCAGCCTAAGCGCGTACCGCACGCCTGCCGGCGGCAGGCACGGGAACGACTGTTCTTGCTCATGGTCGTGCTTCTCCTCGAGCACTTCCTTGCTCGCCTCCTGTTGGTTCCAGCGGTTTATGAAGCACAGACGACGCTTGGCTTCGACTTCCCTCAGTAGATCTGGATTCCTAGACTGAGGCATCTCCTGATTGTCCAGCGCTACAATGGGTCCCTCATCCGTGGGCTGGGACCGACCATTATCGCCGAAGGACACATAGAAGGTCTCGTAATTGCGCGGCCGTTCGCTCCGGTTCTTGTTCACTTTAGGGCGCTTGGCTGGATATGGAGGATGCACCCACTCCCGGACGGTCTTGGCTGCCTTGCGGCCCACCGACGCCGGCGGCTGCTTGGCATAGACATTGTAGTTCTTGACAGTCTTGGGCTTGTTGCAATTCCACACGTGAGGCAGCGGCACCTGCGCCGAGTGACCACTGCCTCTAGCTGGGAACAACGCGGCACCGGCAGCAACGGCGGGTTCAACTGGTCCTCCTTTTCCAGCTCCGACTGCGCCAGACTTCTGGCTGTAGATGGAATGCAGGGCGCGCACACTGGTGTACCGCCCGGAGGTGGGCACCTGGCGGCGATCCGTGCGGCAGTCACGTGTATGGGGCGTGATGGTCGCAGCCTTGGGCATCTTGTGTTCGTGTGGACTCTCACTTGCGTTCAACCCGGCAATCTGAACTGGGATCTGGGCTGGAGCAATGTGCTGTGAATCTGGTGCTGGCAGTGACTGGGCGACCCAAAGCCGAGCTTTGCTAAAGCTGAAGCTAAAGGCAAGGCCAACTTGCTAAAGGATCCATCGACCGACTGGGCCAACTAGATCTCTTCTAAGCGGTAATAAACAAATTAAATAGAAAATTAATTATTAACTGGATTTTGAATGTATTATCTTCTTACCACCAATTTATGCAGTGAGATGAATGCAGGATGGAGCACGATGTGGCAAGGCTTTCCTACAAGGAAGCAAGGAAATTAAGTAGACAATTCTGCTTTGTTTTACACATCTTTAATGTTAAATTTAGTTGTGTATGTTCACTTTTATTACAATATAAATTATTATTTATATTTAATAATACATTATTAGAGTCCAAGTCCTAACACTTCTTTTATACCGCATAATATCGAAGCACTCGTATTCAGTTTGTTTTCCCATATTAACATTGTTTTAAAAACTCGCATTGGTGGATTAAAAAATTGTTATCGCTCGCCTGCCTTGCTCTGGGGAGGGGTATTATATTCATAGTGCTCTGTAGGAGGCAATAACAAAATAATTAAACGCCTGGATACTGGATAAATATACCTTAGAAGCACGTGTGTCTGGAGCTGAGTTGAGTACGTCTTCGTTTTCGATTCACTTCGGTCTGTTTTCGATTCGTTTCGCATAAGGCTAAGCTACTAAGCTAGGCTACTATGATCTCGGCTATTTGGAACTGATCAGTGTGTTCTGTGTGTTCATTGCGGACAAGAGCGGTGTGTGGGTGGAAATCTGTGATTTGGTTAAGTTTCGTTTCGATTTGCTGTCGATACAGGTTTAGTCGTGTAAACATACATAATTAAATATATATATATATAATAAATATTAGTACAAAATGAAATGCAAATCATATCTTCAATTCGTATTAGCAAAGACAGCTTTGCATCTTAAATTCATTCATTCATCGCCCCAAAGTCGCTTAAAATGACAAAAAAAATACATAGTACATAAATTATAAGTATTGTAAGATCAGGATAAAGAGAGAACCAGGGGAAATGGGGATTACAATCTCTAAGAACAAGCACGAAAAAAAAATACGCTCGGGCAACAAATTGCAGTTCAGCTGGGAAACAAAGGCTTCACATAGGAGGATCTGATCATTATAGTTACGTATGTAAAGGGGACTTGGTGCAGTAGTGTTTTATTAAATTAATACAAATTAAATACAGTTTTGTGGCCTTTCAATAAATACAATGCGCTATTAACTCGTAATAGTTAAATGTTATCAGCTTGAACTGAACTCTGGACGAGCGCTTTTCGGGAATTTCAAGGGAGAAATGTCGCATTCAAGACTGGGCGGTGATGGTGATAATTATATTAAATGGAATCTCATATTATGCATAATATAGTAGAGAACGTATGTATGTAAGTAAGTAGTAATTAAAATATAGTAAATGTCTTTTTCTTTTACAAAAGTATCGACGACTTGTAGAAATTAAAATCGTAATAATAATCAAGGGGAACCTTTAGTGATATTTTCTCTTTTTTATGCAACTGTTTGTTGTGTACTTTATGTGTGGTGGTGTGGTTGTGTGTGTGGGTGTGTGTGCAAATTGTGGTAAATCTCTTCTCGTGCCTAGTTGCTAAAGTATACTTCTGACATGCCTTCAACTGTGCAATCCGCGATCTGCGTTTATGAATTAGTTTAAAAACTTAATAGACCGGCTCCCTCGCTGCCCTCCGGCAAGTCTTTATTTATTTATCTGAACATTGCAGTTCAAATCGGCTAGAATGAAGGTCGCTAGACTACAAATTGGAAAAGGGCCCAGAAAAGCGGTTTAATCTCAGATTTACATTCTTTTGTTGGGTGTAGTTTTGTGTGTTGTAAGAGCTTCTCACTTTCCGGCTTACTCAGTGTGTGTCTGTTTGACAAGTCAAATATACATTGATTGCCAACACGAATAATTTATATTCCGCACTATTTCGACGAGTATCGAAGTAGGCAGATGGAAGGGGCATGTAACCCTGTGATTAGTGATAGCCCCCGCGCACATCACAAGCTGCTGCTGCTCCTTCTGCAGTCAACGGCAAGGATGCGACAGCGTGGGGAGTGGATATTCTACAAATTTAAAAGTGCTACTAAAGTGTACATAGCAAAATGTCGTTAAAAAATATAATAGAGAAGCCAGAGAGTGAATGGTTATGAAGATAAGTTGTCCGATCGATCGGGTGGAGTGGATGTGAATGTGGACTGGAGTGGGTAAATATCCGATACGGCTTGGGAACAGGAACGGAAACGGGAACGGCTACACTAACGCTTGCTGTTCGGATTCAACTTGCAGGAGAGCATCTCCTCCTTCGCCAGCTTGGCCCGATACTCGGCCATCATGTCACGGCACTGGATGGCAATGTCCAGGAGCTGCGAGAACATCAATTCGCCGCGCTTGCAGTATGCATCTTGATCGTAGTCCACGTAATTTGTCAGGTTATACAACGCCTTGGATTCGGACAGGAAGGTCTCCAGCGTGGCGTTTACGGTTCGATGATACTCCACCACCATCTCCTCTGTTTGTTGAAGGTCATCAATGGCCTGGTGCTGCACGATCAGCTCATCGGACATGTCGTGTTCCTGCAGATTGAAGGGGGAGGTCTGGATTAGTTTATTGTTTTTGCCTCTGGTTAAGCGGCAAGGTCTACTTGCTAAAAGGATCACAGAGGAGGAAGTACTCACGCTCAGCGAACTCAGCATGGCCAGGTCCATGTTTCCGGCGTTTCCGTTCTTATTGTTGTTGTTATTATTGTTATTAATCCCTGTGGCCGAGTGACGCTGTGAGACCTGCGGATGCTGGTGTGAGTGCGGATGCACCTGGTGATTAAGGTCCTCTTCTTCCTCGTCGTCCATAATGTCTATGGTTTCCAGAATTTCCCCGCTAGGACCGCCGATTTCTGGGATGTCCTTGACCACGAGCTCCTTTACACGGTCCGCGTAGCGAAGTGTGTTCAGCGTGTGTTCGCAGGAGTTCAGACCCGGGGATATATTGGCGATCATACATGTCTTGGAGTTCTCGCCAATGAACGAGTCGCGCAACACCTGAGTCAGCTTCGAGACGCGGAAGGGCAAGTGGGCCGACTGCTTACCCAGCGCTCGGATGCACTCCTTAAGGGCCAGCAGAGATTTGTTGATTTCGGCGCCCTCCAAGCGCGTCTGTCGGTCGGCCGAGGATGTGTCCACGCCGCGTTCGTTGCCCGCCAAGTCGATAAAGGAAAACTTGCCATGGATCTTGGTGGAGCCCATGGGACGCAGCACGATCTGGAAAACTGCATGCGATCGCGATGAGTTCGCATTGGCCGACGTCTGGCCAGATGTGCGGGCTGTGTTGCCGTGTTGAATGAGCTTCAGCACCTCCTCCACGCTGTCCACCACCTTCTCGGTGAGGCCCACCACCTGGACCTGCTGCTTGCCGTCCTCCAGGACGCGCAGCTTCTGCTTCTCCGCCAAGAGGTCGAACACCTTGCCGCTGTATATTTCAAAGAAGCTGGCCGACACGACCAGGTTCATGGTCCGGTACGGGGGCATGTTTAGTGTAACGAATACATCCTTCGCAGCCATGGCGTATATACCGTTCTTACAGTTCTGGACCTTGCCATTAAACTCGCCGCCCATGGTGTGCGTTTTGCCAGAGCCAGTCTGGCCATAGGCGAAGCATGTGGCCATTCCACCTTCAAAGATGGTCTTGACCAGGGGCTTCGCTGTGTATCTGCAAAGGGGAAAAGGCGGTATTCATTTTGCCCCGATTTACTTAATTGACCGCTGCCGGCCATATATCTAAGTACTTATATATAGGGTTTAGGGAACATGGTAAATATTTGATCAATTTTAATCCTTACTTAATGCCGTTAAGCAATGATGAGGCATAAGCTTCAAAATTGGCACCTGATTCATGCCTGAATTTTTGTGTAAACAGTTATTATTATCAGCTGCATTTAGTTAGCCGTTATCTGAATGTTACGTTACGTTTTAAATGCCACTTAAGATTCAGATCACTCATCGTGATAGTCTTTCTTTCGCCGTGACGTAGTGTCGTGTCGCGTTACGTCCACTTCCTTCACATCCCCTCCCCCACCCGTGACACAAGCAGCCATTGACTCATGCGCAAAGGCCGCAAAAAGAAGTGTGTTGGCAGGCCAAAGAGAGAAGAGGCGAGAAAGAGGGAGACAACAGTGAGTCAGCCGAAGAAAAACAAACAAAGCGCGCAAAGCGAGAGCCGCTTTAATTCAATTGAAGTCAACACACACAAACACAATTACACACTAATGAACAAATGCCGGGCCAAAAGGCAGTTACTTTTTGAAATCTCTTCCGCTGGCAGAATCCACCAATTTAGAGAGAGAGTTCGAACGCAAATCGGCAGGTTCATAGCGAATGACCGAGAGGGGTGGTGAGTAGGGGAGTAGTGACGGACAGCGGGCTTTTTCAGTTAGTCATGCTTACAACAACAACAAAATATATAAAACAAACTTGGCTATTTCGGGAGCAACCGCTTTCAGTTGTTTGTGGCTCTCGCTGTCTCTCCCTCTCTCTCTCTATTTGCGATAGTGTGTGTGTGTGTTTCTGTGTGTGGGAATGAGTAGCTCAGCCAGAGATGCGCAAGCAGTGTCAAGCTGGTAACAGTGACCCTGCAATCACAGTGACCGGGAAGCAGTATTTGTCAGGATACACTGCTTTCTAATTATTAATTAATATAATTGACAAAATAATTACAAATACAGCCAGCAGAATATTAGAATATCTGAATTGATAAAATGGAACAGCAGTTTGAAGTCATTAGCTTCCCTTCTCTCTTTGATAGAGCTCTTATTTTAAATGATTTAAGATTAGAGGAGCTTGAGTCAAATGAAAAGGAATGAATCAATATCGGCAACAAACATTCGGGAGTGGAGTGACTCTTTACACAAAATGCGACCACCCAATGCTTGTTTAATCGCGTTAATAACTAAATAGATGACAAGGCAATCACTGCGCGAACTACATAAATCCTTTTATGTAGCCTAGCTGGCTAGGCATATAAGGCAATGGATGTGGTTTCGAGTTTTTTAGATTAAAATGAATATACTCACTTGTAAACCATGGCGTTGTCGCACGTGTCGTTGAAGGCGTAGTCAAAACGATACTTGTGATTCTCAAGGAACTTGGTGAGGTCCACCTTGGAGCGCGGCTCGTGAAGAATGAGCACGTCCTTCCGCGGCACCGAAATGACGTCGATCTCCTTGCGATTAATCTCCTTGCGGCTGATGGGGCGCTTGCGCACACACACTGTAATCTGGTGATCATCAACGGACTGCCCGTCGAGCAGGGGGACAAACTCCATTGTGCTCTGGTACTCGCGGATCATCTGCGCCGTCTCCCAGTTGGGATTGCCAGGATCCTGGTTCATCTGCGCCACCTTCTCCTCCCTCATCTCGGCCTGACGGGCGCGCCGCTTCTCGCGGTTCTCCTTAAGCCGCTCCACCTCCTTGAGAGCGTGCGAGCGTCGCGATCCACCGCCCTGCGACGTCGTGTTGCTCGCTTGCGATTGAGCCTGGGCCTGTGATAATGCAGCAGCAGCGGCTGCCGGTCCGGGATTGCTTGTGCTATTGGATGCGGCCGAGGAGATGCGAGTCTGCTGGCCGCCGGCGGCCGTGGTTACAGTACTGGTGGACTGCATGAACCGGGGTCGCTGCAGGCCCGTTCCCGTTGCCGGAACGGTAATGTTGCTATTTGTATTGGTGTTCGTGTTGGTGCTCTGATTGTTGCCCAGCGGCTGTGGGATCGAGGGCGCCTCGTGAATCTTGTTCATTTGGCTGCCGGCCAGGGTCATGCGATTGGTCAGATTACCACCGATGGCGGACTGCGTGGGGTTTCGCGACAGATTCATCGGGGCGGTCGCCTGCTTCTTCGGCTCGGGAGCTGCATGCTGCTCCACGGCATCGCCGGTTAGCTCCGGATTCAGCGAGAGTATGGCGTCCAATTCCACCTCCTTGCCCTTGGTCTCGCCGCGCTCGTACCACTCGACTGTGATGCACTTGCCGGGCTGGTTAATTACAGCCACCACTGCCATGTGGACGCGGCCATCGGTGCGCTTGATTTTCACACTCTGTCCCACCGTAATCATGTCCATCTCGGGTCTGGACTGTAGATAGGGTTCTGTGTCAAGGGTCGCTTCTGCGTTTC
The DNA here is from genome assembly GCA_008042775.1 of Drosophila pectinifera. Taxonomy (NCBI): domain Eukaryota; kingdom Metazoa; phylum Arthropoda; class Insecta; order Diptera; family Drosophilidae; genus Drosophila; species Drosophila pectinifera. The sequence continues at coordinate 38,535 of VNKC01005006.1, forward strand.
TTGCAATTTGGAGTTGTGTGGACAGCAGGAGCGGTCTGAGTTTTCCTGTCCTCTCTTCGCACTGCTTTCTGCTGCTTGCTAGTCCCGTTAGACGTAGACAGAGCACAAACTGCTTGGTAGATGCGAAACGAAAATTGTTCTACAATAAAAAAAATACACAACAAAAAAATTAGTAATTTTTTCGGGGTCAAAATGGGTTTGTAGTGTTGCTTACGATAACATCAACAGAATACTGACTCAAACTGGATACGGGTACTTGTAGGGAAACTGACAACAGAAAGAAAGGAGCACCTGATGGCAGCCAAATGCTTTTCAACGATTTTTTAGGCAGTTGCAAACGTTTTGGAGTTTGCAAGTTCGTAAGTTCGTGTTAACTCTATTGCTTCTTCTTCCCCTTCGAGGTCGCCGACAGCGTCTGTTTGGTGTGTGTGCGAGTATGCCAGTGTGTTAGTGTGTGTGTGTTAGGCCTGCATGTGTGCGCTTAAACCAAATTTAAATGCCAACTGTCGCTTTGGTCGCGTCTGGCAACAGATAACAAAACAACGGATTGCAGGAAGAAGAGGGAAAACTAATAGGCAAAAAGTGGGGAGGGTAAAAGGAGAAAGATGAATCAGAAGCCGAGTTACAGATCGCCGCCGCTTTGCCGCACTGTGCAACACTGTCGCGCACATAGCGACACATATGCAACTAATAGTGCCAAAAAAAAACAACAAAAATACGGTCAAGCGGGGAGCTGGCAAGGGGCTGCAATAATCAATGCCTTACGTTAATTAGATGCAAGCGGACAACATTACGTTTGCGCTTTACGTCATACACGGCTCCCACACACATACTCACACATGCACGCACAAACACACATGGACCAACACAGCGAAACAGACGGTCGCGGAAATGTAATTGAATTTTTGCAATCTGCTGTTTGCTGCTCGCTTTGCGCTCACCTTTACTGCTGCGCTGCTGTCCCAACCGCTACAATATATTCGCACTTGCCATAAAAAAACTAGACAATTTACCGACCGATCACAACGAAATATCACAAAATGTGTTTGAAATAGTTTTACTAAGCAAAGCGAGACCAGATGTCAACAATTTTGTAGTTTCTCTGTGCTTCATCGACATTGCTATTCGCCACTCCGCTTGACACCTATCGCAATCGTTATCGGCCAGTGCTGGAAGCCGGTCGTTGTATTTGAAAGAGTACGTTGTTAGGCACTAGCGGAATTTTCAAACAAGAACATTTGGTAGGATACTATAACGGATCCCCTAAAACCACTGTTTTAAATTTGAAAGGAATGTTCTTACGAGTAGTTGCAATAGAAATGAACCGAATTGGGCGCCGGCTGGCGTTAGGCAAAAATACAGCTGTCTGGTATGTTTGGTAGTGTTGGCCAAAAACAAAACATCGATTGTGGTGCTTCGACCCATCTCTAGTGGCAAGAGATTTGTTTGTGCGTAGAAAGGAAAGTAAATCGCTGAATTGGAAAAAGATAGAATACCGCGCATCCCGAACACCAGCAAACTGCCAAAGAAGACACGGTGAGTGGCTGGGATCGCAGCAGAGCGCCGTCTCAAGTACCAACATCGCCTGCAGAGCGCGCAGCAGCAGCAACAGCAGCAGCACTAGCAGCATGGACATCATGGACATACAGGCCGTTGAGTCCAAGCTGAGTGACGTCACGGTGACACCGATACCACGCTCCCAAGTGCAGAACTTCTACAACTACCAGCAGCAGCGGGAGCAGCGCGAGCAGCAGCCCCAAATCCAGATCTCGGCCATCCACCATTCGCGCAGCTCTGGCTCCAATTCCGGTTCCGGTTCAGGTGGCCAATCGGCCACGGATTACTCAACGGGAGGCAACGGCGGTGGCGGTGGCAGCAGTGGGAAGCGAGACCGTTCCGGGGCTAGCGACTACAGCAGCAGCGCCAGCAAGCAGAGCTCCGCGGCAGCAGCGAATGCAGCTGCAGCCGCCGCCGTTGCTGCCTTGCAGTACTCACCGCAGTTCCTGCAGGCCCAGCTAGCACTGCTCCAGCAGCAGTCCAATACCACAGCCACGCCGGCTGCTGCAGCGGCGGCTGCTCTCTCCCTGGCCAACATCGCAGCGGCCACCAATGGTGCACGCAACTCTGGCGGCTTACCTTCCAACTCGAGCAGCAGCAGCAACGGCAACAGCATGGGCCTGGGCCTTAATCTGAGCTCCTCTCAGCTCAAGTATCCGCCGCCCTCCACGTCACCGGTGGTGGTCACTACACAGACGTCAGCCAACATAACCACACCGCTGACGTCTACGGCCAGTTTGCCATCGCTGGGCACTGGCAATGGGCTGACAAAGTACGCCCAGCTGTTGGCTGTCATCGAGGAGATGGGACGGGATATTAGGCCAACGTATACCGGGTCGCGCAGCTCCACCGAGCGGCTAAAGCGTGGCATTGTCCATGCTCGGATTTTGGTGCGCGAGTGCCTCATGGAGACGGAGCGAGCGGCGCGTCAATGAGAGGAGGAGTCCCTGGCGCCGCATCTGGCGTCGCCGGATTGAAGCGCCCAGGATTGCCAGAGTCCGCATCAATGATTAGGTTAATCTCCCTTCCCGACCACCCCAGGCAAGGATGTGCCGATAATAAGGTTTATAAGGAGAATATCCAGTAGTTTTCACGACAAATTTCTTATTTAACCCCACACTTTTGTCCCTCAAAAGGATTATTATTATGATAACTCTATAGGAAAGATTGTAAGAATTCCTTCAGTGAATAGCTTTATGTATTCTTGAAAACCTAAAGAGTATTAGAGATAAAACAAATTAGTATCATCTTAAATTCTTGTAATGTCCCACATATTGATTAGTTCTTAATTCTTATTTCTATCTGCAGAATTTTTCTTCATTATTTAAAGTAAAGACACTCCTAACTCTCATCCTCTTATCGACACATCCTATCCTAAAGTGTGTTCCCCAATAAAAACTAAGCATTAAAAACTGTAGCGATTTGTAATAACTTGTAAGAAACCCCCTGACCTGACCCGATGACCCATTTCCAACTTGAATGGCTCTCGGGCCGCCGCCGGACCATAGTTAAAGAATGTTTAGACTAGCTCAGGTTACGAATCGGTTAAATCTATATACGCTATACGCTCCTTTCGTTCACCTTTTACCACAATACATATACTATATACATATATATTATATATCTAACTGTATCTTAGGGTTAAGACGAGGCACGCACCTGCTGCTGCCGCTAATCCCGTGTGCTTGTCCAGAGATGCGTGTGTGCGTGGAGTGTGCAGTGTGAATGCGATTGAGAGGAGCAGCTGGGGCCAGGAAGTGGGATTGTTCGTCACTGCCTGCTGGGGTCCCTCCTCGTTATTTTAGACAAACTATACAAATTCATATAGAGATGTATGTCTGTTAAGCAGAGAGAGAGATATATGTATACAACATATATACCATATATACATACTTGTTATGCAAGCAAACAAACAAACAAACAAACAAACAATGTGCATGATGAGAGGATAGTGAACCTGCATCAAATTTAGTGGCAATTGACACGAGAATCTTTATATATACATACAACAGCAACTTGTATATTTACCGAATGTATGAGATGAGCAAATACGACTAAGTTCAAGCCTGTATACCAAACCGAAACTGGAGATCGAAAATCGAAATAAATGCGCAATTTTGGTTTTTGTAAACCGTCCGTCTTTCGACTTTTCCACTGGCCGTCTTTCAGTTCATCTTCCACGAGGGAAAACCGAAGCATTTTCCGAGTAAGTAAACAGCTTTATTTAACTATATCCGATAATGATAGACCCTTTACTTAGCTCTTTCAGTCTCAAGCCTAGCAATCCTCGAAATGGGAACAGCAGGCTGGAAAAGGCTGGGACAAGTCCCCCTCCGTCTTCTTGCAGGGCTTCAAGGAGGCATCCGGAGCACACCTGCATTGCATACACAATCGTGAGTGAGGAGAGGCTTGACAGAGAGGAGGAGGATGAGCAACTTACGCAAGGGCCGAGACCTGACCCTTCGGAGCATGCTTCTGTCCAGCCTTTACCTTGCGCCTATCTACATTGCACTCCACTAAGATGGAATAGATGGAGGAGAAATCAAAACGTCAAGGATGAGCAGCTGGAGAAGTAAGCTAGGACTCACCGCCAAACACCAGCAGTGAGTGGGCGCCCAGCACCAGCAGGCAGAGTACGAACGTTACCGAGTTCATCTTGTCTTTGGAGAGATCTGAACTGATCTGATCGGTCAGCTGCCGTCGACGGCTATGTAAGATTAGATTGATTAGATTCAGATGATGCCCTTGAGCGGGGGTGAAGTAAAGGTGAATATTACTGCTTACGATCCGATTCACGATTAGAGATTAACTTGTTAACTAAACCAACTGGTTATACTATATATACTTCGATACTTTCAGTAATCTATTCTATTTTTCTTACGGCTTAGATTGCTTTTAATTCTAACCTCGGATTGAGTTCACCTCCACCTTTAACCACAAGTTAATGGTACACATTGGGTAATTACACCTTTATTTTATTGCCAACTATGTCATGTTATCAAGTCTGTATTTAATCTCTTCCGCAGGCTGTTCTGTTGTTTAGCAATTGAATTTGGGACAGCAGCCGGGATATGGCTTTGTCATGTCACTCTCCATCTTGCACGGCTTCAAACTATGAATCGCTGGGCACCTAAGTTAAACAACAATGGATTAGGCAAAGGATTAGGCCAAGAAGACGATTCCGTTTCCGCAGCAAACTTACGTCAAGGCCGATATGCTATTGACTCCCTGGCAGGTGTATTGCATGCAGCGACCGGGTGGACTGTACGTTTGTCCAGCGCTCAGCTTCTGGTCGCCGATCTCGCAGTCCGCTGAGGAGAAGAGATAAGCGAGCAGATAGAGATGGAGATGGAGATGGAGGTGCAGGAGTAAGCGGGGATCTCCTACTAACCGGCAAACACCAGCAGCGAGTGGGCGCTCAGAACCAGCAGGCAGAGCACAAATGTGACCGACTTCATCTTGTCATCAGAGGGATGAGCAGCAAACTGATCGGACGATTGCCCAGCTGCCCAGCTTTATAGTCATTTGGTTAGTTTCTCGCTGCGATTAGACTGAAAGGTCAAGAGGCTCTCTTGCGTCAAGGTTTGGGGGGTGTCGACATCTTAGAAGTGGAAATTTCTTGCTAAATCTGGAATAACAAGAGCTGAGAGCAGTCGGACTTTCGAGAAAGTGTTTAAGTCTAGTTAACCTGTCTTATTATATATTTGTAGCACCTCAAGTGTGGATATAGGGGAAATATATAAGCAGTATCAGCCAATAGAGTGGACTAAGTGCTTCTGTAAATATTAACAAGCTTTCTTAGAGCTTTCATAGCCACTTTAGTCATTATTAAGTCGTAAATATATAGTAAGTTTTTATTTAATTTTCTGTATGCCTCAAGATAGAGTACTTCCAGTTGCAACTATAGCGGTTACTTTGCTTTAAATTGTTTTAATTGCTTTTCATTTGTTACTTGCAGAGAGATGCACAATGGACACAATAATATATTTTTAATGGAATAGTTCCAGCCCGAAGTCCAGCCCAACTATAGCCCGATTCTAGGCACACTCGAGCTGCGGACAGCAGGAGGGATATGGCAGGTCATAGTTGCTGCCGGAGAATTGGCAGCCAGGGCGCGGAAACGGTTGCTTTTCGCAGCTGGAAAGGATGCCAAGGTATTACAAGCATTATTATGAATTATGAATAACTGAATAACTCACTGTCGAATCATCAGCAGGTAGTCGTCAGTGCATTCCACACGGACACAGTAGTCATCGTAGCCGGTGGGCAGAATGGAACCGTCCAGAGGAACGGCCAGCTGGAGCTCCTCGTAGAGACAGTGCTCCGGCAGAGTTGGATGCTGGGTATGACCGCGGTACTGGGTGCTGAAGCCATTGGCTGCCACGAGGGCCAGGAAGGCAAGGGACACAGCAGAGACATAGACCCACAGCGATCCGGACATGGTTGGTGGCGCTGCTCTGGGCCATCCGGCGCTGGAGCAATCTCTTATATGGGCCAACCAGGGGTTGCCTTATCAGCGCTCCTATCACTCACTCGGCGCCCCGCGTTGTTATTCAATTTCGATTGGGTTTGCCTTGCTCTCCAGCCCAAAAATTTGATATGGAAGTAGACACGGAGGAAGTTAAATCAGAGACCTTATCGATTGAGTCAATAGAAAGGCAATTAACACACTTCCCCAGAGGATGTAAGTGAACTCAAAGCAAATAGTTGCAAATTATTGAACTTAAAGCCTTCTCAAGTAGGTGAATGTATTATTTATGATCTGTAACTGCTTATAGCTTCTTTAATCTATAGGAACTGCGAGATTCCTTTGGCTCTTGAGTGCCTGCATCATTCTTTGGAGCACCAGAGGCGGAGCCCCATCGGATCACATGCCACATCCCCCGTCGGATTGGCATTAATTAATGCTAATGCGCTTGGCTAATGGCTAATGGCTAGGCCCAGCCGCAAATGCAATGCACTTGCACTCGTGAGACCCATTACAGCGAATTAGCATAAACGGATCTCTGTGTGTGCCAGGTGGCCGAAATTCGGATTCAGATTCAGATTCAGATTCAGATGCAGATTCAGACAGTGTGCTGGCTCTCTGCGGCGCAGCAACCTTGCCACAGTTTCTCGAACCGGGTCACTTAAGTCGGGGACTCCCCGACAGCCCCAGTCCTCCCCAGATGCAAACTCTCGCTTTCAGGGCTCTCGCTGGCTTAATTAATTTAAACTAGAGCTAGAGCGGACGCCTTAAGTCGTCGGCAAACAAAAGCCGCGTCGCAGATGCTATCAACATGTACACATTCTGGCGCGGCACAGGCACACACACACAGTGTTTATTATTAATTTTATATAAAAGCATCAACAATTAATTGTAATTGACTCAGTCGCACGGGCAGCGCACAAGTGCCAAGTCGGATTTGGTCTTGGATTCGATTCTTCTGTTTTGTTTTTTTTTTCGGAACTGCAACTCCTCCTCCATATCATCTTTCTCCCCAGTCAAGTATGCGGTTCGGAGTTCCTGCTGCTGCTGCCGCTGTCCTGGTCGGCCTGGTCCTCCTGGGCGTATGTGGTCCGGCATGGGCGGACCTATGGTACCGCGGCAATGCGGTTCACCCAGGTGAGCGAGAGCAGCGGTCAAGATACAATACAAGATACTCTAGCATTCATGGGAGAATATATCCTGAAGCTGGCCAAGAACTTTCAGTTTCCTGGGAAATCCTTAAAGCGTTAGAGTCCCTCAACTAAAGATGGATTTTGTATTTAATTTCAAGTGATTATTAGCTAAGAAAGCCTAAAATAAGCCTAGCCTTAAAAGAGATAAACATGGGCTATGAGCTTGACAGACTCCAAATTACAGTGATTATCAGCGGGACTTAATATTAATTAAAACATATAGATTAATACCTGCTTTCCTTAATTTTTAAAAGGTTTACTACTTACCCTGTTTAATGTATAATTTTCCTCTATTTTCCGTCTGCCTAGATTATCCTGGCCAGTGCTACTACGAGGAGCTGAAGCAGGCCATTCCCAAGAAGCAGTCGTACAAGCCAATCAACCGGGAGGGATACTGCCAGTCGATCTACTGTCGGCCGGACAATGTCCTGGAGATTCGCTAGTGGGCATCCCCATTATGGGAATTTATTAGTATTATTTACTTATTTATTTACTTACTCTTTCAGTTGCGGTCGCCACAACCTGGTGCCCACGGATAACTGCAAGATTGCGTCGGACATGCGACGCACCTACCCCGACTGCTGTCCCAAGCTGGTCTGCCAGGATGCGGAGAGCAACTACATCTAGGCTGGAGGTCCCGAGATCGGAGATGCTGTACATAGCCGCATAGTATTAGCCATATTTCTTTGTTATTTTTCACTCCTTTGCTACTTATAAATATTAAAGTTGAGTAACGATCGTTAAACCCTATTACTATTATTATTATTAGGCTGTACATGTTGTAAGTTAAGTACACACTTCTTGTACAATTCTGGACTTAATAATAGCGAGGGCTTTCTCATCTGGAACTACGCAGCAGAGGTTCCCGCTCAGGTTCCCCTCGCAGGCAATTAAACAATTAAGCGTCTCACACAGAGGCTGTGGCATCCAGAGATCTACTCGGTCGCCGCCGCCTCTCAATCAAGCTGGAAATGCAAATTGCGGATACTAATTTGCAAACAAAACAAACGCCGGAATCACAGCAGCGGCGACTAGGAACTATAAATAGGAAACTGGTTGCTCAGCGGTCGGTTCAGTCTATTCGCCACGTTCCCAAGATGCGCAACGTGTCCGCTTTTCTGGTGTCCGCCCTGCTCCTGGCGCTCCTGCTGCCGGAGGCCCTGCTCCCCACCGCCGATGCTGGTGAGCTCGACCGCCCAGGACCCCCATCCCGCCTCAAGTATTATCCCGTTTCTGCCTTGTAGCCAGCGAGCCCGTGTGCACGTACCGCAACTCGGAGGACGAGACCATATTCCTCAAGTATCTGCCGCTCCTGAAGCGCGGCGAGGACTATGTGGACTTCGGCAAGGAGGGCAAGTGCCTGAAGCGGGCCATCTGCACGGACACATTCAAGACCGTTGTGGAGAAGTGAGTAGAGCTATAGAGCTTAGTAAAGCAAGCTAAATACCCTATATTATATTTACAATATATATCCTATCCTATATCCTAATCTATTTCTCTTGCAGCTGCGCCCAGCACAAGATCACCTGTGCCAACAAGGATCGCTTTACGGGCGTCTTTCCCGGCTGCTGCCTTAAGTGTCCTTAAGTCCTATATTGTTCGCGTTTTATTCAGCAAATAAAGGTAATAAATTACTCAATGAAAAAAAGAAAAACAAACTGGAAATCTTGGAGTATAAATAGTATTACATTTTCAACATCGTGAAGGAGCAGGATTTTATAATTTATTTTAATAATGTTTAATGAAAAAGCAGCCTTTTCCTTTCTTCTGTCTGTCCTCTTTATTCTTGTTCTTCGCACGCTCTGATACGTTTTCTTTATATATCGATATTTTGCAAGTTTTTTATTTTTTTTATATTTTTTATTTGTTCTTAGATTAATAACATGACATGGATTCGGCGGCCTCTATTTTTTTCGCATTTTCTTCTGTATTTTCTGTTTGTTTTTCCTCCTATCTCTTTCTATCCTTGGGGACTCAGTTCTTTCGCTTTCTGTGCTCCGTTATTCTTCGGCTTCGGCAGGCGCGCTCTCCCGCTCGCTGCCGTGCTGCACAGGGGGGCTCTAGCCGTCTCTCTCGTTTTTACATACATGCAAACTGCTTCTCCTCGTCATCTTCTACTTTGCCTGCGCTTAGTTTGTGTTACTTGTTGGTTCTCTCTCTCTCTCTCTCTGTTACTTATAATTGTTATTGTTTTTGGTCAAAATATGGATTTGGAAATGTTTTCTAGAACAACAAAATTCAAGTGTTTCATTTCTTTTTATTTTACTTGTTGCTTTTCGGGTTACTATGTGTGTGTTTCGTTTCTCTTCTTTTTCTACCGTTTTGGGACAATATTCAGTAGTTGCCGGAACGCATTGGAAACAAACAAAAAAAAAAGGAGCAATAATCATGTACAACCGACACTTAATGAGAGGATCTTAAAGTATGTGTTTTATATATATATATATCGATCGACGGCAGAAGGTATATATATATATATAGATAGATGTGTAAACAGAGTGGTGTGGCAGGCAGGCAGGCACTCCATTTAGTAGTAATTGTAATTAAGCGACCAAGTTTAATTACAATCTCCTGTGGTAGCTGCTATTGTTGTTCTTGGTTGCGGAGACGCTCCCTCCTAGATCTGTAGTTTTGTTGGTTGCTTGCTGTGTGGTGTGTAGTGTGTGTGTGGTGTGTGTTGCCGGCGCCATCGCTCTCAAGTTAACTATAAATACACGCCGCTTATAGATCCTCGTCCTCGTCGGGCAGGGCGGTCGCCTGGGCCTCCTGCAAGTCGCGCTCGATCTGCAACTGCCAATCCTTGTCCATCTTGACCTCTGGCGGCAGCAGGGCTGGCATCGCGACGAACTCCAGGTTGGGATCACCCACCAGCTTGCGCGCCAGCCAAAGGAATGGTTTCTCGAAGTTGTAGTTCGATTTGGCAGAAATGTCGTAATACTGCAGACGAGATAAATAAGGAGTTAGTTCCGCGAATCAGAGCCACACACTCTCGACAACACTCACCTGCAAATTCTTCTTGCGGTGGAACACAATGCTCTTCGCTTTCACCTTGCGATCCTTAATGTCGACTTTGTTGCCACAGAGAACGATCGGTATGTTCTCGCAGACGCGGACGAGATCGCGATGCCAGTTGGGCACGTTCTTGTAGGTGACGCGCGATGTAACATCGAACATGATGACGGCGCACTGGCCCTGGATGTAATAGCCGTCGCGCAGACCACCGAACTTCTCCTGGCCAGCGGTATCCCAGACGTTGAAGCGGATGGCGCCCCGGTTGGTGTGGAAGATCAGAGGATGCACCTCCACGCCCAGTGTGGCCACATATTTCTTCTCGAACTCGCCGGTCATGTGCCGCTTGACGAATGTTGTCTTTCCGGTGCCGCCATCGCCGACCAGCACACACTTGAACGTGGGGATATCCTGTCCTTCTTGGGCCATCCTTGCTAGCACGTTTCTTCTGCTTATGCTTTACTTGACGGCGCAACAACAACAACGGTGAGCTGGATGGGATGGAGGATGCAATATAGAAAGAGAGAGCGTTAATTAGTGTGCCTCTATTTTCCTCTATTTTTAGATATCTGCGTTTCTGGCCGTGTGCAGGACTGCGATAGCGCACGAGAGAAGATTGCAACACGATGCTGTTGGTTTGGCGAGCGCCAGGCGACTGACGCAGGATTCCGACGGCTACGACAATGGCAGCGACGACGGCGACGACTGTGACGTACACGAAGGATGCGTCAAAGCCCGCCAAGGACGCAAACAGCTGTTCGCCCAAGCCAAAAACAATACGGGAAAGGAGAACGGCTGCGAGAGAGCGAGTCATGATTAAAAAAAAAAAATAAGGGAGAGCAAGGATACTGCAGCAGCAGCAGCTGCCGCTCCCGCTGAGCCGGAGATAAGGAGCAAACGAGCCGAAAGAGAGGCATGCAGGTAAGCGACAATCCTGGCATTCCTCACGTGAAACAACAATAACAAATGCCCTGCAAGGCGGAAGGAGGTACTTTGGCCGACAAACAACTACGCAAAAGGAGTACATGGAATGTGCAAGGGAAACCCACAAGAAACGATAAAATACTTAAATTGTTAAATCTTTAAGTAATCGTTAAATACAGTAGAGTGTAGATTTGGTCTCCAAACTATAAATCAATCTAGAATATACTTTTTCTTTAAACAAATGTTGTATTAGGACAAGTCTCCTAAAGGTAAATAGCAATTAATACGTGGTCATAAACGTAACATTTCGTTAAGTATTGGAAATTTTTAAGCCAAACCTTTAAATATAAGGGAATAAGTAGAGGAAACATTACTCTTGAGTCAAATATCTTCTAATTAATAAATTCCAAGATACATTTTGTCAAAGTATGTTGGAAATATTTCGTTTGCCTGGAAAATTGTTGAGATGTTTTTTAAATAAACAGAATGCATTTCATTAAATGTTGAAATTACATATTTTCCACACAAGGAAGTGTCCTCTTTGTGAGTCACCAGAAAAAGGTCTAGATTGGTCCATGGCGAAATGGACTAATTACGAATTTCCACGACTTTGTGGGCCAAATAATTCCAACACAAGGAGGGCGTACCGTAGCGGCAGCTTACAGTTATGTTTCTTGTGGAAGTGAAAACTGAAACCCGCGGCACACACTCTGTGTGTGGCCCCGTGTAAGCGGGACGCTGCAAAGCGCGCCAAAATGCCAGCAGACTGGGAGTGAGTGTGACGGCGAGAGTGCATTGCCAGGTTTGGTTCACGTGAAAAGCACACCGGCGGAAAATAAAAAATGCTTGCGCCTTAAATTCTAAATAACAAATCACATTCTAACACACGCACGCACACAATCACACATACTCACACACATACACAGAAGCAGAAGCGTGTACGCACACGCAGACAGAAGCCGGCGTCGCTGCCGACAGAAGCGCCGTTCGTCGCCAGAAACATGACGCAAATTTCGTTGCCTTTTTTTGCCATTCAGGTTTAACCTCACAAAATGCGAACGGCGAGTGGGCACTGCCGCTGATAGCATGGCCATGGGAAAACCTTCGTTGCGGAATGCTCGCCAGGAGGTTCGGCGACGGCGACTAGCCGCCCTTTCCCCTTCGCGCTCCTGGTTTTGGCCGAGAGCTCAGGATGCAAACCCAAAACAGCAGCAGCACGCGGCGGCGGCAGCACCACGTCGATTCAGACGCCGGGAATCGCTGGGGCAGACCTCGCTGCTCTGAACGCTGGGATGCAGAGTTATTTCGCACCCGGCACCATTTCACTGCCGAAGCATGGGCCAAGAGAACAAGTGGGTGCCGGAGCTTGCAAGCAGCACTGCAATTTCCTGCAAGCGACGCCGTCGTCCATATTGCGTCGAGACGAGCAGAGGACGGGCGCGGGGCGGCAGCGGTTTCACCGGCAGCAAGGGCTTTCCAGCGCCTCTGGGCAAGTTGGCCAAGGACCAGACATGGCCTATTCACAATTTAGTGCACCGAATGCGGGCTTTACTTACATTTCGCTGGACGATCAACTTCTTTTGCACAATCACACTTTTGCCGAAGCCCGAACTCGTTCAGTTTCTTTTTCGCAGTGTGACCGCCCCGCTAAAGCACACACACCTCAGAGCAGTGTGACCGTGATCGAGACGAGAAAAACGCCTAAATTATACAACTGTATGTAAGCTGTTATAAAAAAAGGCGATGTAATTGGCCAAGAGTAACAAGGGGCTATTTATAAACTGGTTGAAGACATAGACAAGAAAAGTAAGGAACTTAGCTTAAAAGACGTGAATATGGGTTATCGATAGATCAATCAGAAAGAAATACGTTAGTTTTGAATTATAGAAAAGATTGGGAAAATAAGGCCAGATGAATATTTACTGATATTTATGACCAAAATAATAACATTAAAGTTGACTTAGCAAAACTCATTTAAATTAATTCAAATTGCTTAATTTTTGTTTCATTTAGCTTACTTCAAATTCAAAAGACAAAATTTTCCCAGCGCGTCACTTGTGGTGATTCAGTGGACAATTAATGCGACTTGGCCATCATTTTGGGTCAATTATATAGCCAATATACAGACTCGACAAATTTTTTGTTGTATTATTTTTTTTTGCATCACACTCGGTTTATTTACTCAGCTATTTGCAGACGTGATGACGGTGTTATTGAATGCCGGCGTATTTGAAATATTTAACCGGTTTTTGCTCTTTCAACATTGCCTCAAAGGTTGATTGCACCACAAACTGTAAATAAAAGCCACACCTGCGCACTGTGGAGCCAGGTAGGGCGAACGGAGCTATAACTCGCCTTATTTCGATCTATCCTTAATACATTGCAAGGTATTGGTAATATTAAACTAATTACCAATGAGTACTCATGAGTACTAACAAGAAATAACGTTGTTTGGTAATATATACACTCTTTTAACACTGATCTGGATAACTCTACAAATCCTACATGTTAAGTCTCCTGGAGAACATCCTTGCTATTTTTACTTACTAGACTATTGAGAGATCATATATAATACTTACCGTCCACAGGTGAATTAGAGCCGTGTGTGTGGCCTGGCCCACTGTGCCCCTGGCTCATTTGCATACAAAAGGGGAAAGAGTTGACAAACGCGGCAATAGAAGACTGTGGGACTCCAGAGCCGCGGTAGGAAAGGTTTATGAGGCACACTCGGGATGGATGGAGTGCGGATAAGAGGAGTCCGCACTTGAAGTGGGTCACCACAGCGCAGAGCACACAGCAGGACGGAGAAGAAAAGAGATTCCGTTGCGTTCTTTGTTTGTTTAGTTTCATTGATATATTTGCCAAAAAGCTTTATTGTTCGTTAAATATAAATAGTTTAGTGGTTGCTTGTTGTGCGGCCAATGACAATTGCCATCATCATTCGGACCTTGTGTATACTATTGCGGGTGTTATTGTGTCTATATCTATTCAATATAGCTGTATATATAAGTTTGTAGCTGCACATTCATGCCAAGTTCTGGCGGTCTTGTTCAGTTTCAGTTTCGGTTTCACTTAATTGCCATTTCAGACAGTTTTGTTCCGCATGTTTATCTATAAAAATGTTCCCTCGCTCTGCCGTTGGCTGTGCCATAAATTAACTGCTGGGGAATTGGGATCGCACGCCCCCGAAAGCGAATTATTGATATATTCCTTATGAATGCCAATGCCCCGAGCATTATGGGCTAATTATCGTTAAAATACTCGCTTCTCGAGGGAAATCGTTTGATATTCGCTTTCTGTGGCCGAGAGACTTGTTCTTGCTTTAGTTAGTCTTATGTTTTTAGTTCATGTTCTTAGTTAACACAACGGGGGGCTCTATCTCGTAAGGACTTAGCATCGATCTACAAGCTAAACGTACAGGCTAGGGTATTCGATGTTTGGGTTACAGTTCCGAGGATTTTTACATACATATCAAAATATATATAGTATTTAATTCAGTACAAATACAAATACGCTGGTCTTATATACAAAAGTGAATAGGATTAGTATCAAAAATATGATCTAGTGTAAGTGTAAAGTATTCGCTGCCTTTGAACTCAGTCATTCGATATAATTTCATATTCGATTCGTTGCCTTTGCATTACAAATGTGAGCATATTTCCTCGTTATAATTATTTACAATTAACATATATATCATATATCATATATCAGCTATGTTTATGGGGATAGTTACTTTTGGCCTGACCACTTTGGAAGTTCCACTAAATAATACAATGCGCTGCACTCGCTTGCACCGAGTGCCACGTCTGAATAAATTATGATTACTTTTAGTTACAAAACAAAAAATAAAAAACTAACTTGCTTTCGTAGTAATAATAATAATGAGAAATGATAATTGTACTGCATAATAGTTTCTGCGTTTTCAATAATTAAAAAGCATCAAATACATGACGGAGGGCGGAGTTAAAAAAAAAGAAGGGAAGAGGTGGGTGGTGGGGTCTTTGTGAATACAGTTTGAATTTTGGCGCCCTGCACACGTACCGGAGTCCTGTGCGCGTGCCTGTGTGTGTGTGAGTGAGTGAGCGCAGTTTTATTATTGCTTCATTCGCCGTTGAATTAAGCGCGCTTTCATTTTTCACTCCTTTTTTTTTTATCTCGATTTTGGCTGGCTGCTTTTTACCATTTAACCTTGATCGATCGATCAGTATCGTTGAACTTTCGATGATCAATTTGGTTGTTTCCGTGATTGTGTTTCCGTGTGTGTGTGCGAGTGTGTGCGTGTGTTTACAATTATCTTGTTTTGGGCCGCCCTTTCGGGTGAAGGAAAAAAACAAACACCTTTCTGTGTTTATGCCTTCAAGTATATAAATTCCGATTGTTTACTCTTGGCAGCACCAAAACCAACGGTAAAAACACAAAGAATTGTGTTTAAATTGAAAAAGATTCCGCCGCACACATACATTAAAATAGTTCCAAAAAAACGGAATCCACTCAGGAGATCGTAAAAAAGAAAGAAAAAATGATTAGGCAATCGAAATGTCACACACACACACACACATTCACGGCTGCAGTTGGAGTTCTGTGTGCGAGCCTAAATAGAATGCAAGCAGTCGTCAATGGGAATCGGGAATCGAAAATCCAAATCAGATTCCAACTAATTTAAATGTTAAACATCCACATCATTTGCATGTGTTTGTTTGTTCTGCTCATCGCTGCTGTTTTTCTCACACTTAAGATTCGAGGCTACAAAAAGCGGAGCAGCTAAGCAGCTAAACAGCAAAAGCAACAAAAGTGCCTCAACAATAAATTCCTTGTGGTTGCCTCACACACAAATACATGCACACTGCAGCTGCTGCTGCTGTTGCTGCTGTTGCCGCTTTGGAATAGAGAGCGAGAAAGAGTAGTAGTAACAATAGTTTTTCTTTGTTTTGTCCATTGTAAATTCCTGTTTGGCCATTGGCCATGCACAGCCATTTCGCAACACTGACCGAGTGTCCAATTAGAACGTGTTAATCTGACCTGACGGACAGCTGCTCTTGCTCTTGCTCTTCTCTACCGTTATTCCGCCGCCTTTATACTGCTTTGTGTACGTACGTACGTATGTACACTGCTTTTGCTGCCTTTACTGTTTCTTCTGTTTAGTGCGATGCATAAAATACGTTTCTTTTGTGCCGAGGCTTAAATTGAAGCTGAATACCAGTATCAGCAAGTACTTTTGTTCCAAAGCAGCGGTTGTTGGCCGATTTCAAAATCACGCTTACTCTCTCACACACACACACACACACACACAACCGCATACGCACACAATTAGCTGGTCAGTGCGCGTGCTTGAACGCTGCTGCCTTTGTTGCTATTGCGCAAGTGTGTGCTGCTGCCCTCAACTCGGCGGCGATCGTCTCGAAAAGTCCGGCTTTTGCGGCTTTTGTTGTCCAGTCTACATATTGCCATTATTTTCGTTCGTTCGGGACGGGGACGCTGACTTGGGGCCTGGGCGGGATCCGGGGGGATTTGGGCGGGTTCCGGGCTCACTTTCGCATTGTCGCTCGTCTCGGTTTTCTGCAAGCGAAGGAGAAAAAAAACGAAGGGCACAAATAAGTACACGATATTTGTATGTAGGTATGTGTGTATTCGCACGTATGCAGGTACAGCAGGGGACAAAATAATAAGACTCTAATATGTATGGGATTTAATTGGGCCGAACATCTTCGTAGTCATTTGCTCCAATAAAAGAACCACACTTCAACAAAGCAGTGCTTCATCATGGGGCCCACGCAAAAATAACTAGAATACAGTCATGGCATAACCAGAGGAACGGAGAAGCCGTTGCCCAAACCAGAAACTTGCCCCATATAATTCATGAATAACGCAAATGCTAACGCCTATTAGAAATATATGGGCGGATTTGTCACACTTAATTTACAATCTATGCAGACTGCTGCGCACTTCCTAATTTTATATGCATGCATGAATCTCTGTTTTCTGATTTTTCAAGACAATTGAATTAAACTAGCATAATGAACCCTTATTGACCAGCTGGCGATAATGATACCTATTGCTTTGGCCGCCGTTGTGTGGGCAATGAGACAACAATGCCGACTGTCTCCTTTCCCCATTCCCATTTCCCATCTCCTTCTGCCTTCCTCACTCTCTCTCTGTCGCTCTCCCTGAGTGCGGCGGCATCAGATGGCGACGTCGATGGAGTCCGCAAATTAAAAAAATAATGCCCTGCGTAAAATGTAAATGGGCCACAGTGCAATTATAACTTGAAAAAGTGCAGAACGTTCAAATTAAAAATTGCCGCTAAACTCAATTAACGCGGGGCATGTGTGCGTTGTATATGCTTTGCGATTGCGTCGGCTGGCGGAGATGCATTTAGCCTTTTTAAAGCGACATTTTCTGATAATTTGTGCAGAAGTCAGCACACAGGAAGGAATTCATTACGCCATCTGTGGTTTCTACGGCTTTATTGGGTTTATCGCCAAGCGAAACGTCAAAGTATCTCTGAAAGGCGATAAGTTCACCATGGTTTTCGCGTACTGTACTGGTTAACCCTCCTAACTTGGCATAAATATCACGCAATCAGCTCTCTGGTTCGTTGTTCTTTTTTACGGCTAAAGCGCAGAGGAAGCACTCATCACGTTCGGCCAATAAGAGAGTATTATCAGCATTTACACCATATGTACTGTATGCAAATTAAAGGGAAAACAAAAAATAAATGAGCTAATTCAAGTGGAATTTAATTCACAAAAACACCCCTCCATCAGCGATCAGTGATCACCAATTAGTAATCATTAATGCTAGTTGCCCAGTAACCATCTGGTAACGATTTAAATATCAACTGGGTAAATTGATTGCTACTAAAAAAAAACCCTAGTTAAATGATTCAATTAAAGGGTTTAGTAGCCCATAAAGAACTGTTCCCCTTAAATGCGATCTGGTAAATTGCGTTACGCATCAGATATAGGTGATTATGGTTATGATCGTGATCAGCGATCTAGTTTAGCATAAAAACTCTTAAGCTCGCTAATTTAGTGATTATTAGAGTAAATGCAGCTAGAGATCAGGATTTTATCGAAGCTATTTCCGATCGTTATCGAAAACGTATCGGGAAAACTTAAAACGTCCTTAAAAAATACTAATAGGCATCCTATTATCTTTAACAAGTTGTTCTTAACTTTAGATTAAAGATAGTCGAGCGATTATATATCCCTTTTGGGTCCAATTAACCACGGATTTAATAATAATGCACAATTTGAAATCAATTAATTGAAATAAAATGTCTGTGCAACTGCACTGCTTGGCATGCGACATGCGAGCGGCGACCGACCCTGTTTTGCCTGCCTTACCGACACAGAACCCGACGACGCATATCCAGAGTGCAATTTGTTCGCATTGCGCATCTGTGCAATTCGTTTGACAAACGATGCGCTTCCTCCCTTCCCTTCCCTTCCGCTCGCTTCACACAGCCACAGCTCGTCATCCTGCACGGCAGCTCCGTGATGAGATGAGCGTGACGTGGACACGCTGCACTGGGATTATGCAAAAGAAAAGAAATTGCATAGCAGCTGCAGTTACAACACACACGCACACGCATGCCTGCGAACGGCTTGCAGGTCACAGTTTTGGGCCGACTGCTTGCACAGAGCGGTTTGAGGGATATTGTCGTCATTGCTTCCCAGCTGGCTGGTTGCGTGAGCTACAGTTTCAGAGGCACCCATATCCTAAGGTATTTCCGAACCGCTGCATTCGGGCCCAAAAACATTTAGTTTTTTTGTTTTGTGCGGCTGTGTAATAATTCGGTTGCGTAATCCCCCGAAATGGGTCCATGGGCCAAAAACCCAGTGTTTGTTTTGTTTTCTCTTTCGCTGGGCGAAACCTGGGACACGCAGTCATCAGCGGCGGCCCGGCGCACATCTGGTTTCCTCGACGGATCCCAAAAAACGCAAAATAAAAAGCGAAAAGAACACACAAACGAATTCCACAGTCGAACAAATATAACATAAACCCAACTCACATCTGGCACATTCCAAATGTGACCAACAGATTGGCAATAGGGATTTACCTAAGACAAGGATCTGATGAGATTCACACTGCATATGCACATATATGCAGTATATACTATATTAAAGTTTACTCTATTCGCATTACCTAGTCTTATTAGATATATATTTTATTAAACACACCTTTATTTACCTGTCTTAGTAAAGACTCAGTTTGGAGAGATAACTGGCTTGAGCTTGGGTTTGCTATAGGAGGGATTACTGCACTGCCGGAGGGATAACTACTATAATTACTATATAACCTATATAGGATACCCTTTTCTATACACTTCTTCTGTAAGCTCTGCCGATCCCAACAACGACCTTTCCTTTACGACATTTTCTAGATACATCACTATACTATTATATCCACTTCAAGACATCGCTGTTCCCTCCTGACGGGTCTCCACTGTACCTGGATTTACCATGTTGAGGCTGCGTTTACTTTGGGTCATTTGCGATGTGTCAAAACCACTTGAGGCAGAGAAAATGAACAGAAAGAAAAGAAAATGAAACACAGAGGAACAGAGACACCAACCGTGGCGCTTATCACATGCTCGACGCCGTCGCCGGTGAGTCCAATTTAAACTCAATTTTCCCTTTCGGATTCCAGATACGGAGGCCCAAGTAGACGCAACCATCCGATCACCATCCCATCCCATCCCATCCCGGAGCATTATCTCCGCTTGCGTGTGTGTCAAGGGTTGCGCTGATTACTTTATGGCCATGTGGAAATCGACAGGAAATTGGCCGCTGTTTGCCCCGTCCGGCAGCAGCGGCGTCAGAGTTTTCCGATGAAAAACAATAACATAACGGCACAGTGGCCGCATTTCCCTCTACGCTTGGGTCGGACCGGACCGGACCTCCTCGGGAACTTTGGGAACAAAGACAGACACAGACACAGAGCCCGCCCGGGCGAACTCAATCTCGAGTGCTACACGCGAAATCGTAAACGTGGCGCATGTTGTAAAGCAATCGGCACAGGCCGGGGAAGTGGACTGGCCAATGCAAATGGAAATGGAAATGGCCAGCCGGAGAGAGAGCGGGCTATGTGAATTTCCCAAAAAGCCATAAAACAGACAGCAGACACACTGCGAAAAAACGAGGTCCGGCGCCCGGTACCCGGCGCTTGGGAAAACGCTCCAGGTAACCGAAGCCAAAGTGATCCCTCCTCCTACGAATCCATCTGGACGAAATCCGTACCAGTTGGGGGGTGATTTTGGGCTCAAATTGGTTGGGTTGTATTTTCCCCGGCGACCAACTAAGCTGAATGGAATAAGACTCTTAAAACCCAAGTGGCCCTAAGTAGGCAATAAAACTAGTTGTGACATATGGCCTTAACGGCCAAACTAGCTTAATTAAACAAACCTAGCTTAGTGTGGCCCAAAAAACCCCTGGGAACCCTTGGCCTTCGAGCTGAGTTGAATAAAACTCACTTAGCCCCAGTATATTACGTACTTTTTCGATGACTAAGTCGGATTTCCCAGTTCGCGGCTTGGTATTTGGGTCGAATCTATATATAAAGAAGTTACCACCTCTAAACGCTATTGCTATATGTGATAATGAGACCCATATGTGATAAAGTTGACCTATAGATTTAGTGATCATTAATATTAGTAGGGAATACGATATACGATTTTAAATTACATTCTTAAAATTCTCAAAAATTGGCAACAAAATAAACTATAAGCAGACTTATTAATTTAATTATATCTAATAAAGAACTGCTTCCCGAACTAAAATTAAGGCTGTTTTGGCTTAGTTCTGAATATTTGTAGCCTTGAGTTGTCCTTAAAAATAGGATATAAAAAACACCCATTTAAGGACCTAAATATGCGTAAACCTGAGGTCTTCTTAACAGCATATCTTGGCCAAAATTGGAGTGATAGCCAAATGCCGTATACTGATCGATTCGCCATTAAAATCTTAATTATTTACAATTAAAATATGGAAAAATCCAAGAAAAAAAATTTTGGCCAATTTTTGAAAAAATGATAAGGGGTTACATCATTAAAATTGTCAAAAATCGACAAAAAATTTATTGTTCTCAATTTCTAAATTCGGTATGCAGATTTATTAATCAGATAAAAACGAACTTAGAAACGTTTTCCGAATTGAATTTGAGGCTGTTTTGGCTTAGTTATGAATTTTTTTAAAAACCCTATTTAAAGACCCAAAAGTACCTATCTTCTTAACTGCATAGTTTCGCCAAAAATGGAGTGACAGCCAAATGCCGTATACTGATCGATTCGCCATTAAAATCTTAATTATTTACAATTAAAATATGGAAAAATCAAAGAAAAAAAATTTTGGCCAATTTTTGAAAAAATGATAAGGGGTTACATCATTAAAATTGTCAAAAAATGGCAAAAAATGTATTTTCAAATTATATATATATAAATATGCAGATTTATTATTTACATCAAAACTAGCACAGAACTGCTTTCCGAATTGAATTTAAGGCTGTTTTGGCTGAGTTATGAATATTTTTAACATTGAATTGTCCTAAAAATTGGGACTTAAAAATGCGTAAGCTTGAGGTCTTCTAAACAGCATATTTTGGCCAAAAATAAAATAAACTAAATATGCAGACTTATTAATTAATAAAAACCTAACAGAGAACTGCTTTCCGAATTGAATTTAAGGCTAAATATAGACCGATTTGGGATCTTTAAAAGTAAACCTAAAATACGACTGAGCTAATACTTATTGGCTCTAACTGATAAATGTCAATAAATACTAAAGAGCACTTCCGGGAAATGTAATAACATTAGCCCCAACTTGAAAAATACACACCAAACTAATTGGAACCAATTAATGCCCGTGGGCAGTGCCACTATATCACCAAATACTATTGTAAACATTCCCCCAGAGATCTTTGAACCCGATGGAAGCCCCCGGTAACTATGACTATAACTATTGCAGCGGCGATGAGCAAACAACGAAAAGTAAACCCATTGAGATGCCTCGCATTCCTGGCCGGGCCTGGAGCTTCTTAAAGCCGATAAGTCTGTCAGAGAGGTGGGAGCGCGCCGCTTACTCAACCGCCGGAGGTGAGTGTGGAGTGTGGAGTGTGGAGTGTGTAGTGTGGAGTGCGGAGTGTGGAGTGTGTGCCTGCCTAAGCCCGTGTTTTGTAAGCCACTTTACCAAGTAGACCACGGAAGGGTCGAGGAGGGCGGCACTGGGACCCACCGAGCACGCGCTTTGTTTGCCAGGCAAACATACTTATAGCTATCTCTGGCCTATCGGGTGTTCAACTTACATTTGTTGTTCAGCAGACGGTCTCCTTTTTGGCGGCGACGGCGGTGGAAAGAGTGGCAGCCGGGAACATGCCCGACTCCGGCGGCGGCGAGTCCTCCGCCAGTCCGCTGTCCGCGCCGGGACTGCTGGGCACTGTGGTGCACTGCATGCTGGTGTTCTGGGTGACCTCCGTGCCGCCCGCCATTGAGGGCAGGCCCTGGGAGCTGCTAGAGTGCTGGACACCGTTGGTGGTGTTGGTGATATCGTGGCGCAGCCGCGGACAGCAGATCCTTCGGCAGGCGGTGTAGACCTGCGGCTGGCAGCCCACCACAATGAAGATGAAGACGCCCTGCAGGGCGTTTATCAGGTCGGTGAAGAACCAGGCGCCATGCGGGCCGCCCACCAGCCACGACAGGATCTCCGCGATCCAGGTGAGGCCCATGACGACCACGAGCTTCAGGCAAACGCGTCCCAGGGCCGACTTCTCCGTGGACGTCTTCGCATCATCCCGCTTCCAGAGGCCGCAGGTCAGCTGGTGCGTGGTGGACACAAACAGGGCGATGTTCGCGCACAGCAGCAGGCCGATGGGCCCGTAGAAGTAGGCGAAGATGGAGAGATTGCGATTGTCGAACCAGCAGAAGAGCTGCCCGAATCCCGGCCGCAGCAGCGTCGTCTCCGGCATCTGGTCGACGCAGGCGGCCACGAAGGTGATGAGCAGCGGGCCGCCAAATGCGTACAGCGAGTACAGGCAGAGCCGGAGCGCTTCCTGGTTGCGTTCCAGCGAGGTGGGTCGGAGGTCTCGGAACGTCCACCAGATATTGAAGCACATCGTGTTCAGCCAAAAGAAGGCGGCCAGGAAGAAGAACTGCATGCCGATGGCCACCACAAGGCAGGGCATGGGGCGCGTCTGCAGGTCGGAGCTCAGCTCCTCGATGGCCAGCAGCACCTTGCCCACCAGCAGGCAGAAGACGTAGCAGATCTGGCAGCGCCAGTGCAGCGCATGATGCACCGCCGGCAGCATGAAGCCGGCCACCAGAGTGGCCGCCAGGAACACAATGGACACGAGTATGCCTCCCGTCAGCACGGCCTTCTGCAGGTTGTCCTCGCCCAGCGACTCGTTCGATCCCGGCTCGCGGCCGTCCTCGTGTGTAAACAGGTGCTGGCAGGCGATGATCTTCACCTCGCCCTCGCGCTGCGTGTGCTCCAGGCAGTACTGCTCGGCGCTGAGATTGGTGTGCGGCAGGCGGAGGCCTCCGCTGGAGCGGTCCAGCTTTGCCTCGTGCCAGTCGCCGGCGATGGCATAGCCGCCACCGGGCACCGAGCACTCCGGCAGGCCGTAGCTGGTCCGGTAGCTGCCCAGCGGCAGTTGTGGTGCCAGCCGGAGCTGCCCGTCCACCTTCAAGGCGGGCTGGAGATTACAGTTCTTCAGCTGGGTGTCGTAGCTGCCGAACTTGCCGCAGCACTTGCGCAGCCGGAGATCGGGCGTAGGATTAGGGGCAGACACATTAGGGCTACCGCCTGGCTGCTCCAGAGCGTCGGCTGTCTGCCCGCTGTCCTGGCCAAGGCAGACGAGCGCCACCTCCAAGTCCACGCAATACTGATCCGGATCCACGAAAAGTGCTCGCTCCCGGACATACAGACTGCCATTTGGGAAGAGCATCACGTTGCCGTTGCGGCTCCGGAACAGCTCCTGACGGCGCTCCGGGCAGTTGGGACGGCTGTGCGGCAGGAACTTCATGAAGCGGGGACTGCCGCCGGGGGGATCGAAGAACCGCTGCTGCTGCACCAGGTACACCATGGGTACCCACAGCTCCGAGCTGCCGGCACTGCAGGCGCGCGTCGTCTCGTTGAGGAATTCGCCCGTGTGGCAGCATTTGTTGAGCTTCACCCGGGGCGGTGGCGACGGGCGGGCGGCGGCGGCGGCCTCCTCGCCGGCCACGGCCACAGCCAGGAGTAGGAGCAGCGGGGCCAGCAGCAGCATGTGCAGCTTCTGGCGGTTGGTATCCATGGGGGGCATAGCGGGGCTGCTAGGCTGCGTCTCAGGGTTTCTAGTTCTCGCCTTGTCTCGGCCTCGTTCCCGTTCTCGTTTACTCCACTGCATCCAGCGCGATCCTCTCATTCGCACATACTTCTCGCTTCTTAGACTTTGCCGCTTTCGTCGCGCGGCGAGGCGCGTTGCGTTGCGTTTCGCTTCGTCGCCGAAGACACACAGATTTTCACTTTTCCTCTCTTTCAGTCATTTTCCGCTCTCTTTGCGGCCAAGTAAACAAATCACAAGTTGAAAATGGAAAACGGAATTGGAGAATTGGAGAAGGAAGATAATTTTCACCTCCGCCCGTATCACGTAAGTTGGCCAGCTTCAGCAAACAAACAAACAAACGAATATCTCGGCGTCTGCAGCATGAACACACTTCGCCGCGATGTTGTTGTAGTTGTTGTATCTACCACAGCGATTTTCTAGTTTGCATTTTCCGCCAGCCAAATATCGTACCGTGATATATATTCTTGCGGCGTGTGTGTTTGTTTTATTGGGCGGAGAAAACAAAGCGCGGTGTCAGGTATGATTAAAAAAAAAAAACAATAAATAGTCCACGCGCTGCGGCGAAAATCAGTCGTTTTACTCGGTTTTTTTTCGAATGACAGGGGTTCTTGCCTTTTATATAGGGGCTATCGGTGTGACCAGAGCTACCGAAAAATTAGGTTTTAGGTATTTTTACCCTTGTTACATTAGCACAGTTGTCAGCCATGCTCCCCACCACTTCCCCACATTATGAATATCATAATTTTGTAAATTTTTTATAACAATTTAGATTGATACTGTGGCAGGAAATATCTTTACATCTCGAATCACTATCACTCACCTCGATTTTCTTCAGACCATTGCTATATACCTACTCAGAACATCATTTCTTGAAATCCAGCTGCAAAAAGGCGTTTTTTTATGAAAGCAAAGCATCGATTTCAGTTCGACAGTTTCCCACCTCTAGATTCGACTACATCGACCTTTTTCCATCACTATTTTGCTTAGGCCGCGTTTTCTCGTTTATTAGCAATTTGTTGTACAAAAGTTAAAGCAACATGTCGAAGGCCCATCCTCCAGAGCTGAAAAAGTAAGCATAAAGACTACTTGGTCAAGGCGTTACCATTAACCCAACGGTGGTGCATCTTGTAGGTACATGGACAAGCGAATGATGCTGAAGCTGAACGGAGGACGCGCAGTCACCGGCATCTTGCGCGGATTCGATCCCTTCATGAACGTGGTGCTGGATGATACGGTGGAGGAGTGCAAGGACAACACCAAGAACAACATTGGAATGGTGGTAAGATGGAGCTCTCAATGGGCACAGAAATGCAGATTAATTCAAGCTTTAATATTCTTACCCACCAGGTAATTCGCGGCAACAGCATCGTCATGGTAGAGGCTCTGGACAGAGTGTAGGGCGCGCCTCGGACCTGGACATCCTCACCAGTCACCAATCTATCACCAATTGTTAGCCGTAGTGTCTAGTCTTAAGGCTCCCCAAAACATTCAAGCGCTGTACGACATCAGAAGCATTCAAACTCGCAAATAAATTGTAAAATTAAAGGAAAAGGAATATATCTCCTGGTCTTCTTGGGCTATACAATCCTAAGCATTCCTACAATTAGAGGAATTGTACGATTTCTTCATATTTTGGGCTGAAACTTGCTTCACATTTATAATATCTTCACATCCAGCTTATAAACCAAAATTGCTGGAACCGAAAGGAACTACTAGTTAAAAATCAGCAGTAACCGTAAAAATCTTATAGGGACTTAAGGAGGCTTTGTTTATATTTTTAAATATATTATAGCCTAAGATGCTGAATGTGTAGGAATATGATGTTGCCTTACCTATAGCTTTCAAGATTTTATAGAATTGTTTTTCGGTTTCAAGAAACTTCAAGGGATTTTTGAACTTGCTTTGACTTTAATTGCTGTATCCCCTAGTTGTCATAGCAAATATCAAGCCAAATGATCAAACTTTAAATTACTTATTAAAGAAAATATGAACTTCTGATAGATAAATCTGCTTATACTGATTGTTGAAATCAGACGATTCTGTGTTATGTAGCTATAATTCGGAACCATCAGTAACTAGATAACAATCACATTTGCCAAGAAACCGAATCCATCGTAGTTTTTATAATGTTTACAATATTATATGACTTAGTTTCCATTTCCAGATTATCCGAGTTTATTGGATTAACAAACAATCCCACCAATTTCTGCATGGCAACTTGATCCAAAGTGAGTTTTAACTTTGAAATTAGACAAGTTATATTTCCACAATTTTGGAATGCATATCCACGTGACTTCACTTGGATAAAGGGTCCTCACATTAGTAAACACGCTTAGTCGCTTACATTTTAGTGAATGAAAAACCCACTACTTTCGCTCAATTTGCTCACTTAGCTGCTAAATTGTTCACTTGTTTAACTATTATAGTTGCTGACTTCGAGAAAGTCAAAAGGTCATAAGCCTAAGACGTTATCTCTCTTGATCTCTTGGTCAGTTGTCATGTCCAAATTATAACAAGATCATCTTACTAATAAAGTTCCTATAAATACTCCATTGCTTGGATTAAGAACACACTAAGCAGGTAGCCTTAACGCTGCTCCCCACTACATTAATGTTACATCCTTTCACCAGTGAATTCACGTCGATTATCCTGGCCAACTCTTGTCCCCTGACACAACCCAAGCAAAAGACGATAATAGTCTTCATGGAGCCCATCTCCGCATGGTGATCTTGCCGCCGCCAGTAGTATAGTCGCTGTGATCTCATTTACACATGCTCGCTCGTGTAGACTTTTGTGATTGGGTTTTATTTTCTCATCTCTCTTCTTGCAAACAAAAAGCGCTTACAGTAGAAGTCTAAAAAAGAGGACTATTTTAGATTTCGAATGGGCGCGATCGGCGATTACTTGGAAATAACAAGGGGGCCAGTCTGCTTGGCGGCGTCGCGCTGCTTGGCCACAATCTGGTTGGCGATGCGGTCCAAATCGCGCTGGCCGATAGAGCTCAGCTTGCGGCCACCGTCCGGGTGCTTCTCGACCAGGCGGGCGTGCTCCAGAGCCTGCAGTGCCTTACGGGCAGCACCGTCGGCGGCGCGGCAGAAGTGCGATGGGTGGACGCCGTTGCGCTTGCGTCCTCCGTAGATCTTGGTGATGGAGCCAACGCCGGCGGGACTGCGATGGTACAGGTGGCGCAGGATCGAAGCGCAGCGCACATAGAACCAGTCGGGGTCGTAGGGTGCCAGCTCCTTGAATTTGGCGGTCTTGACGATGTCCATCTGGTCGGGCACCTTCAACTTGCCAGTCCTAGGGAGGGAAACAAACAAACGCGTGTGAGGTTATGTCCATCGACACTCCACTCCGCCTCCCGGCAGCCACTTACTTCTTGAGGAAGACGGCCACCGCCTTGGTAACCGCGTGCTGGTCAATATCCTTCACTGTGACGCCTGGCATCTGCGGAAAACAAAGCAAAAACCATTAGAAAAGTCGGGCGAAACACGTTGTTCGCACATCACCGAATTGCACACACACACGCGCGCCCTACGGCTGCACACATAGCAAACACACATTCACACGGACACACGGATAGACAACAAAAACTGGCGAATCCACGCTGACTTGCATTCAGACAGGGTTTTTGCATGCAGGCACACAACTTTTTGGCCAACCGCCTGCTGGCGTCATTCATTCGCCGCCCTGGGCGATCACTTTCATTGAGTTTTGGCCATTTAAAACAGAAAAAAAATAATAAATCACATGAAAAGAATTCAGCACAACCTTTCTCGTTAAAGTCAACCGGAAAAAAGAACAAGGCGCGCGAAGTTGGCTGCGGTTCAGAGCTGCAAAAACATCGATGTTACTATCGATACTATTGGTGTTCGTATGTTTACATCGATTTATATTTTTCAGTATCGATTGTAAGAAAAAGTTATAGTTTGGGTCTTATGATATATAATACATTGAGAATTTAAAATTGTTTTGGTTTTTCTTTAACATATTTACTAAAATGATAATAGTTGCCAAAACAATAAGAATCAAACTTAAATTTGTATGTATATTTATAGCGTATATTATGAAACAATTTTTTTCCGATTAGAATATTCGATTTTAAATTTTAAAAAATTTATTGATGGATTTAAGTCTAGCTGAACTTTTCGCCTAAGGGGTACCCTTTGCACTTTAGCATATATTTTACCAGTTATAAGGAGAATTGTAAAATTATAACAAATTGGCTTGAAAATTGAGCATATACATATTGTGCAAAAAAATATAAGGAAATAAAATACACGGAACTTTTAAGCTTATTCATTTGAATATTCAACCGTTTCCAGTTAGTTTTTCCAATTAGACTTAATTTGAACGGAAAATGCGGAAAATTGCCTAGATAGGAGTTTTCTGATGCTAAAATTCGCTCATGCAAGCCTATGACATTGGCGTTGCCACTTATACCTCTTTTTTCGGGGCTCTAATTAATTTCGCAGATAAAAACCCTCGAATTGTGTGTATAAGCCCCTGGGGTATATGGGTAAAACTCTAGAAACCCCTGAAAGCTTCGTGAAAGACTCGTTTAACGACGGTTTCAGATAAAATATTGGAATAAATACCCATGCCCGACGTGTTGCTGAAAGAGGCCACTGCTGGCTGCGCCCATCCAAGATCCCCCCTTTGGTTGGAGACTTTGCTAGGCGGCCACCGAAATCGGTGTTGCGGTATTTTCGCTGCAAATTTCGGTCAGCGGTGGTGTTTTTCCAGCGGACGAGACGGCGGTCACACTGCTACCTAACCGAAAAAGAAGTACAACGCGCTGCGTCTAATTAATTTTTGATCACTTTGATCGATTTGGCCGCGGCCTAAACTGGACATTCGCAATTGGGCGGCCAGCCGCCCTCGCCCCCTCCTGACCGCCATTAGACGCCGCTGCCGTCGCCGAGCGAGTGACGCACGTCGGTGTGTGTGCCTTGTTATTGTTGTTGTTGTAGGCGCTTGCTACGTTCGCCGTTCGGCGCTGGTGTGCGAGTGCTAGCTGTTTGTGTGTGTGTGCGCAACAGCCAGTGTGTGTGTGTGTGCAAAGCAGTATTGTCAAAATTTACAAAAAAAAAAACCAGCGAAGAACGGAAAAACTTAAGAAATGAGAAGCTTACAGTTAAATAACTAAAGCGGTGTGCGTGTATGTGTGTGCGAGCGGGCGGAGCAAGGCGTTCCAAGATCCTGGCAAGGCCAGCGATCTTCTGTTTACAAACACACATCGTCATCATCAACATCACCATCTCGGCGCCCATCTCTCTTTCAGCTGCAACATTTGGGAAGACGGGAAGACGACAGCCCGCCGCGCGCACGAGAAGCAACAAGTAAACAGCCCCCGGAACAAGCAAGCATACGCACCAACATACGCGCACCTGGGAAGGCCCGGGTGTGCTCGGGGTGCGTCCGCATGTGGCGTTGGCGGCACTCCGATAGAAGCGATAGAACCAAGTCCCGAAGTGACCTCATCGCAGCCAGATTCCAGAGCTTCTCGATTCCAGTCCCTCTCAGACACTTTGAAATCCCATTCCAGCTCCTGCAGGCTGCAGGGTAGGTAGGTAAACAACCTGTAGCTCTCTCCATTGCGTTCCAAGCCTTTACTAACACTTTGCGCTTGTTCCAGGACCCACAGAGCAACGGGAAGAAGCTAACCGGCTAACCTGCTAACCTGCTAGTCTCTGCAATGGATGTGGAACGACGGAGACGGTGAGTGTGTGTGCTCCTCCTCCTACTCCTTCTGCTCGAGGTGGCGGCCCAAAAGCGACTGTGTGTGCTCTTGCTCCACTCAATTAATTGTCAGCTTCAGTAGCAGCCGCAGCACAGATACGTGCGACTCGGACTCGGATTCAAAGCCCCGACTTGGACTCGCACAAGCCAAAACTAAAAAGAGAAAAAACAAAACAAATGAAAAAGTATTACACCGCCTGGCAAACACCTTCCATATCTCATGTTCAAAGCGACAGCGCGGCGGCAATCAAATTGACAAGCGAGTGAACAAAACGGGGGGCGACTTTTATAATAAATTTGCCATTTTCGCATTAAAATTTGTAAGCACACAAGCCCAAACGGGCTTAAGCTGGAGCTCTACTGTAGCTGCCGCTAGTGCTGTTGCTGCTGCCATGCCGTCCGTCGTCAGTTGCAGGCGTCGCGTTGCATCGGCTGCATCGGTTTTTGATTTTGGGCAGAAGCGGCCACCAGTCGAGGACACTGTAGGGTTACCCCAGTAGAGTACATGTTAATTGGGGCATGTGGCCATGGCTAATGCCCGCCGCCCTGCACTCGAGCGAGCCGGAACGGTATGTTGCTGCCCCTCTACTCCATCTGCTCCATCTTCAGCATCTTCTGCATCTTCTGCATCTTCTTCCTTCTTTGTGTGAATCCCAGTATCCGCATCCGTATAAAATCATAAGTTTTATTACCCATTAACCGAGTGCCCAGCGCCAGTTCTCTCTAACAAAGGCATCCCATTTGGTTTTGGCCAATTGCATTGCGCATTTATGGCCATAAAAGCCAGCTAGGTAGCTAGGTAGCCAGGCTCCTTTGTGCTCGCTTTGTGCCCTGCCGAAATTCATTTGAATTAATAAGGTGTGAAGAGAGATTCTGCAACGCAGAATGCCCGGGATGCCTTCTTAATGTCTTATTGCCTCGGAAAAGCTCCTCCTCGGCCTCCTCTGCCTCTTCTCCCTGTTTTCAGAAGCTTTCAATTTGTTAAGTTGGCGAAAAACTGCTTTGCTTTCCAGGCACAAATTTGGCGACGTTGTATAAATTAAATTGAAAATTATATTGTCTATAGGTGACGATAATGTTGTCGTAGCTGCTATTTGCTATTGCTGCCGCTGCCACTGCTGCTGCTGCTGCTGCTGCTGCTGCTATTATTATGTATTATTATTTGTTGCTGTTCATAATTATGTTGTTGTTGCCGCTTTGGCCAAATCAAAATCAAAGCCAAAAAAATCAACAGCAAATAGCTTACGAAAATTCATCGCAGCAGCAGCACATAGTTTTTGAAAATTCCACTTTCCCAAGTTGTTGTTGCTCCGGCTCGGCTCGGCTCGACTGCCATTACCCCGCTGTTTGGCTTATTGTTTTTGGCTTTTCTGTCAAGCCGTAAGTGGCGATGATGAAATCACAACAATTCAAACACCTTTTAGTATCAATTTTGTAGCGCCGACAGCTCAGTTCGCTGGCATCGGATGGATCTATCCTCCGCCGGCCGGGCTCTGTCCACTCAATTTCTGTGCTTGTGCCAATATTTGCCTCTCCGCCAGCTAATTGCACATAGGTCTACCCTTTGCCTCTCCTGCCCCCAGCTACACCTCAGCTCTCTGGGAATAAAAGGTTGTATTAGGAGTGCTCCTCATTGATCTTCGCTTCTTCATGGTCTGCTAAGCACTAACACACAAATTCTTATAATTTCTGTGTTTGTTTTGGCATAATTAACTCGAGAAATGTGCCATGGCATTCCGATTTTAGTTTCTTGGCGTAGAAGTGGGTATACCAAATTCTAGGGAAGTATACAAATAATATAATCATATTTAAGGCAGTCTGTTTATGCATTTATTTCCCTTTTTGGGTTTATATTTTAGATATATTTGTACTTTAGTCGTACGACCCACTTAAAGTTCCCAGAAACCACTAACCGCCAGCCACTTTGTTTGTCTTTTTACATCACTTGTCCACTATCTTGTCTTGATTTTCCTTGGATCTGTCTCCGCCTGTCCATGTATCTGGTCTGTGGTCCCAATGGGTGTTGGTCTCCGGTCTCCAGCCAAGGTGTTTCCATTTAAACACACAAGGCGGCACGAGTGCTCATCAGCTGCTGTTCCAACTGCTCCACAAGTGCGTTGTTGCATTCCACTTTTTCCCGGGAGTTATCAGAGCCAACACACACAAACACTACACACCACACACAGCAGAGAGCGGCGATAAAGTCAAGGCCTCCTTCTAGTAGCTCCTCCTCGCTCCGGTCGCCACCAGGAAGGCCAGGTTCTCAATGGAGCGCAGTGTTCTAGTTGCGATAACTCGGATGTCGCCGAGCCGCTGCTATTGCTACTGCTGCTGCCCATTTGTCTGCCGCAGCTCCCCGCGTTCTCTATCGGATTCGCAGAAGCCCACTACCCCTCCACCTCTGACTCACTGCCACCCCAATGGACGGAGGGACGGAGGGACTGCCTGCCACTCGGCGACGCTCAATGAAATTTCGACGATTCACTTTTTGTTGTTTACATTCAGCAAGTACAGGCAGGCAGGCAGGCAGGCGGGCAGGCGGACACCGATACACAGTTGCGGTCAGTGTGATAGCCCGCTTGGAGGATCGGATCAATAACTGTGGCTGTGTGTATTTATTTTATGGAAAAGTCATTAAACTATGCCCATTGAGGAATAAAGTACATGATAAATGTATGGGGAATGAGCGGCATTTGAGGGAGAACTACTTAAAACCTCTTCTTCGGGACCTTCACAAGTTCTACTTAGTCTAAATAGACAGAGAACCCTAGGACACACCTAGACCTTTTAGGGTTTACCTGCACTTTGTGGGAGAAGTCTGGCTGCTGGGGAGTTTACTACAAATTCTTCAAGTCTTGGATGCCGTGAGAAAGCAGGCATAGCAGGCACAGAGGACAAGGACAATTAAGTTTGGGTAAAGCTGAAATAATAACAAATAAGAGCGCTGCAAGTTCTAGAGCTGGGAGGAGTGGGACTTGAAGAACAAGGAAGGTAGGGAGAGGTAGAGGTGGGCATATGAGTAATCTGCGCACTTTCCCCATAGTTCTGTGTTTGTTTTTGCGAGCGATTTGCATGGCGAGCGGCGGAAGAACAACTGAACAATCAAAACAGTCACTGAAAGTAAACAATGAATCCAATGAATCGCCGCCGATGATGATTAATTCCAGTTAGAAGGTGGCCCCTGGCTAATTACCCATTTCTTCCTCCACAGGGCGAACACGCTCGAGCGCGAGATGCGCGATCCGACCAGCATCTGCAATGTGGACTGCCTGCTGGACACGGTGTCGGCTTTGGTCAGCGACTGCGACCACGATTCGCTCAGGCGGCTCAAGAACATCGAGCAGTATGCGGCCAAATGTGAGTATCCTCTCCAGTAATGTCCTGAAAAGTCAGATAATCATACCCTTCTTGCAGACAAACCCCTGGCGCTGCGCATCAACCAGCTGCGCATGAACGTGGAGGACTTTGACTTCATCAAGCTGATCGGCGCCGGCGCCTTTGGTGAGGTGCAGCTGGTGCGACACAAGTCCTCCAGCCAGGTGTATGCCATGAAGCGGCTGTCCAAGTTCGAGATGATGAAGCGCCCGGACTCGGCCTTCTTCTGGGAGGAGCGCCACATCATGGCGCACGCCAACTCCGAGTGGATCGTCCAGCTGCACTTTGCCTTCCAGGTGAGCTCGCTGCTTAACTTAACTTAACAAAAGGAAAGGGTTTACTCACAATCTCTCTCTCTCTCTCTCCGTAGGATGCCAAATACCTGTACATGGTGATGGACTTTATGCCCGGCGGGGACATTGTGTCGCTGATGGGCGACTACGAGATACCGGAGAAGTGGGCCATCTTCTACACGATGGAGGTGGTGCTGGCGTTGGACACCATCCACAACATGGGCTTCGTGCACCGCGACGTCAAGCCGGACAATATGCTCCTGGACAGCTACGGCCATCTGAAGCTGGCCGACTTCGGCACCTGCATGCGAATGGGCGCTAACGGCCAGGTAGTGTCCAGCAATGCGGTTGGCACGCCGGACTACATCAGTCCGGAGGTGCTGCAGTCGCAGGGCGTGGACAATGAGTATGGGCGAGAGTGCGACTGGTGGTCGGTGGGCATCTTCCTCTACGAGATGCTTTTCGGCGAAACGCCCTTCTATGCGGACTCCCTGGTTGGCACCTACGGCAAGATCATGGACCACAAGAACTCGCTCAGCTTCCCGCCCGAGGTGGAGATCAGCGAGCAGGCCAAGGCCCTCATCCGGGCCTTTCTCACGGACCGGACGCAGCGCCTGGGTCGCTACGGCATCGAGGACATTAAGCAGCATCCGTTTTTCCGCAACGACACCTGGTCGTTCGACAACATCCGCGAGAGTGTGCCGCCGGTGGTGCCCGAGCTCTCCTCCGACGACGATACGCGCAACTTCGAGGACATCGAGCGCGACGAAAAGACGGAGGAGGTGTTCCCGGTGCCCAAGGGCTTCGATGGCAACCACCTGCCCTTCATCGGCTTCACGTACACCGGCGACTATCAGCTGCTGTCCAGCGACACTGTCGACGCGGAGTCCAAGGAGGCCGCAGCGGTGAACAGCGGAAGCGGGACGGCGAGCAACAACCATGCCCACGGTCCTGGGCACGGACAGGGGCATAATCACCGCCATCGACCGTCGAACTCCAACGAGCTGAAGCGTCTGGAGGCGTTGCTCGAGCGGGAGCGCGGCCGGTCAGAGGCGTTGGAGCAGCAGGACGCGGGACTGCGGCAGCAGATCGAGCTGAGCACGAAGCGCGAGGCAGAGCTGCAGCGGATCGCCTCGGAGTACGAGAAGGATCTGGCTTTGCGCCAGCACAACTACAAGGTGGCCATGCAGAAGGTGGAGCAGGAGATTGAGCTGCGCAAGAAGACCGAGGCGCTGCTGGTGGAGACGCAACGCAACCTGGAGAACGAGCAGAAGACGCGGGCGCGCGACCTCAACATCAACGAGAAGGTGGTGTCGCTGGAGAAGCAGCTGCTCGAGATGGAGCAGAGCTACAAGACCGAGACGGAGCACACGCAGAAGCTAAAGAAGCAGAACGCCGAGCTGGGCTTCACGCTCAAGTCGCAGGAGGAGAAGGTGCGCGACATGGTCGAGATGATTGACACGCTGCAAAAGCACAAGGAGGAGCTGGGCCAGGAGAACGCCGAGCTGCAGGCCCAGGTAGTCCAGGAGAAGAATCTGCGCTCGCAGCTCAAGGAGCTGCAGAAGGAGGCCGAGAACAAGATGCAGACACTGGCCAACGACATCGAGCGGACGCTTAGCCGCGAGCAGAAGGCCCAGGAAGACAATCGGGCGCTGCTCGAGAAGATCAGCGATCTGGAGAAGGCCCATGCCAGCTTGGACTTTGAGCTGAAGGCGGCCCAGGGTCGCTACCAGCAGGAGGTCAAGGCCCACCAGGAGACGGAGAAGTCCCGGCTCGTCTCGCGCGAGGAGGCCAACCTGCAGGAGGTGAAGGCGCTGCAGTCGAAGCTGAACGAGGAGAAGTCTGCCCGCATCAAGGCGGACCAGCACTCGCAGGAGAAGGAGCGCCAGCTGAGCATGCTCTCGGTGGACTACCGCCAGATCCAGCTGCGGCTGCAAAAGCTCGAAGGCGAGTGCCGCCAGGAGTCGGAAAAGGTGGCTGCTCTCCAGTCGCAGCTCGACCAGGAGCACAGCAAGCGCAACGCCCTGCTCTCGGAGCTCAGTCTGCACAGCTCGGAGGTGGCCCATTTGCGCTCCCGCGAGAACCAGCTACAGAAGGAGCTGTCCGCTCAGCGCGAGGCGAAGCGCCGCTTCGAGGACGACCTCACCCAGCTGAAGAGCACCCATCACGAGGCGCTGGCCAACAATCGGGAGCTGCAGGCGCAGCTCGAGGCGGAGCAGTGCTTCTCGCGGCTGTACAAGACGCAGGCGAACGAGAACCGCGAGGAGAGCGCCGAGCGTCTGGCCAAGATCGAGGATCTCGAGGAGGAGCGCGTCTCGCTCAAGCACCAGGTTCAGGTGGCTGTGGCGCGGGCCGACTCCGAGGCGCTGGCTCGCTCCATTGCCGAGGAGACGGTGGCCGATCTTGAGAAGGAGAAGACGATCAAGGAGCTGGAGCTGAAGGACTTTGTGATGAAGCACCGCAACGAGATCAACGCCAAGGAGGCAACCCTGGCCGCGCTCAAGGAGGCGGAGGCCGAGCTGCACAAGAAGCTCAGCCAGAAGGCCGTCGAGTGCGAGGATTTGGTCCAGCAGCACAAGAAGCAGCAGGAGGATCTCGCCCAGATGCGTTGCAGCAAGGACGAGGAGATCGCCAAGCTGCTGGAGAAGTGCAAGAACGAGGTGCTGCTCAAGCAGGTGGCGGTCAACAAGCTGGCCGAGGTGATGAACCGCCGCGACTCCGACCTGCCCAGTAAGTTGTATATATCTTTCATCTCTCACCTGGTACTGATATCCCTCGATTTTCTTGCAGAGCAAAAGAACAAGGCCCGTTCCACCGCCGAGCTGCGCAAGAAGGAGAAGGAGATGCGCCGCTTGCAGCTGGAGCTGTCGCAGGAGCGCGAAAAGTTCAACCAGCTGCTGCTCAAGCACCAGGACCTTCAGCAGCAGTGCGCCGAGGAGCAGCAGCTCAAGCAGAAGCTGGTCATGGAGATCGACTGCAAGGCCACCGAGATCGAGCATCTGCAGAGCAAGCTCAACGAGACGGCGTCACTGTCCTCGGCGGACAACGATCCCGAGGATAGCCAGGTGAGCATTGCCATTGCCAACACACAGAACACTTACACTTACACGACCCCACTACCCAATCCCAACCCCAACCGCAACCCACCCACCTCAACCACCACACACACGCCGCTCCTCCTCGCCCGGGCATCTCTAGCACTCCTCTCTGCTCTCCCTCACGCAGGACTCGGTCTTCGAGGGCTGGCTGAGTGTGCCCAACAAGCAGAACCGACGGCGGGGCCACGGCTGGAAGCGGCAGTATGTCATCGTGTCGTCCCGGAAGATCATATTCTACAACTCGGACATAGACAAGCACAACACCACGGACGCCGTGCTCATCCTGGACCTCAGGTGGGTCTGCCCGCTAGCTATATCTAGATGTATCTAAAGCTAATGGTCACCTTGACTCCTGCAGCAAAGTGTACCACGTACGCAGCGTCACCCAGGGCGATGTCATACGCGCCGATGCCAAAGAGATTCCGCGCATCTTCCAGCTCCTGTACGCCGGCGAGGGCGCCTCTCATCGTCCCGATGAGCAGAGTCAGCTGGATGTGAGCGTGCTGCATGGCAATAGCAATGAGGAGCGCCCCGGCACCATTGTCCACAAGGGTGAGCAGCAGTTCCCCTGAACACATTCGTGATCTAACAGCCTCATCTCTCCTTTTCATTCGCTTGGGCAGGTCACGAGTTCGTCCACATCACCTACCACATGCCCACGGCCTGTGAGGTGTGCCCGAAGCCGTTGTGGCACATGTTCAAGCCGCCGGCGGCTTACGAATGCAAGAGGTGAGAATCTATCTATGAATCTATCTGCAACGATTACTGACTGTGTCTCTGTCCAGATGCCGCAACAAGATACACAAGGAGCATGTGGACAAACACGACCCGCTGGCGCCCTGCAAGCTGAACCACGATCCGCGCAGCGCCCGGGACATGCTGCTGCTGGCCGCCACCCCCGAGGAGCAGTCGCAGTGGGTGGCGCGACTGCTGAAGCGTATCCAAAAGAGTGGATACAAGGCCAACTCGTCCAACAACAACAGCACCGATGGCAGCAAGATATCGCCCAGGTAAAGCAGGCCCAGGCCCCAGGCCCCAGGCAGCTCCAGGA
Organism: Drosophila pectinifera; assembly: GCA_008042775.1. NCBI lineage: Eukaryota > Metazoa > Arthropoda > Insecta > Diptera > Drosophilidae > Drosophila > Drosophila pectinifera. The sequence goes on from VNKC01005006.1 coordinate 76,565, forward strand.
TCAATCCCGGGAGCCCGCAAAACAGCAGTTCAAACAGAGTTTTCCACACTTTCCAACTACTAACTGAGAGCTAAGCTAATAACACTGTGGAATCGTGTACCCCGTTCCGTTCCGCTCAAACCACCCCGGCTTTTGTGTCCCCCGTGTCTGTGCGTGTGTCTCTAATCTCGATTGGTATTTCTCTTTCTCTCTCTTCCTCCAACTCTCGCTGCTAACCACCATCAACCAACTCATCATCATCATCATCATCATGATCACCAACTACTCATCATCACCACTATCTCACCAACAAACCAACAAACACTCGCCTCTCGCCGCATCCCGATCCGTACTTGGCAGCCAATCGACGCGCTCCTCCTACAAGCCGTATGCGGTCAATGTGCAACGCTCCGCCACGCTGCCGGCCAACTCATCGCTGAAGTGAAAGCCCGCCGCTCCATCCGATCCCAGATCGGGAGCAGCGACGAGCCTCTCCAGTCCCAGCGAAATACCTACAGCCTTTGCAAAACTGATAAACTGATACTACTACCGAGCAGAGCAGAGCAAGGGAGGGAGCAGCAACAACTGCAGCTAGAATGGCAGCTGTAGCTACAACTACTGTCTTAAATTAACGCCCTAAACACAAACATATACAACATGCTAAAGTAATCTAAAACTATTTTTTGATTAATTTACAAGCTAAACTAAATCGAGAACTAAAACAAAAAGCTAAAAGAAAACTAATACTAAAACTACAAGTACATGTAAAGCCAATGCCACGTCGTCTAACGCTTATCTAACAACAAGAAACATATTGAGAACATAACGAGAGATCAGAAAAGAAAGGAAGGAAACCAAGTGGAAAACAAACAGAGGTGGCCATGGATAAACCCATATATATTCTATATATAATTATAAATGCGATGTTGTATGCTATTCCATGGCAGGCTCTCCCTCTATTCTGTATTCTGTAATCTGTAATCTGCATTCTGCATTCTGCATGAGAGCTGCTGTTGTACTCTTAGCTAAGTGTAACCAAGTCGGAGACTCTCCCCCTTCACACACATATTGATGCCTTGTAAGAACCTTTTTTTTATAAACATTTACACTTACATATAGATACATATATATGCTTATATATATATATATATTCTTTGTTGTTGTTGTGTAGCGAATCCGATTGGCCAAACATTGTTCTTAGTTTGTAAAAAGCCTACATACATATGAGAGAAGAGGAAACGAAACAAAGAAATGTGAACAGACATATACTATATAACTATATATTCGTAGAGATTTAGTAGGGAGACGTGTATACTTCCTCGAGAGCATATCCTGTAAGCCAGCTAACAGCACACGCGAGCAGCAATCGAGCAATGGCTCGGGCAGCCGACTAAGCAGAACACTGAGTTAAAGCCACTTTACAAAGCTTTAACTTGTATATTCCATTTAATGAAACACATAACTCTATATACTTTTTTTTTACATAAATAACCTAGAATTACGTGTTGTAGTAGCAGAGGAAGCATGGACAGGAGACAGGAGACAGGAGATGTGAGAATATCAATAAGTTACTTAAAAAGGCAGGTTGCAGGTGCAAGTGAATACATATATAGATATATATATACTGTCCCCCGATCCAGTTTGCAGTTTCTAGTTCCGTTTCCAAGTCCCCGATCTAAGCCCGAAGCGAGTGCTCGCTGATTTTGAGCGAGTAAAAATGACGAGTACCGAGTAAGCGGAAATGGAAACTGGAAGCGAAACATAAACGGACACGGAGTAGGATGTCCCTAGCCATGGACAGAGCGAAACATGAATCGAAACAGAGCAAACGTAAACGTAAACTAAACTGAAATACAATATACAATTACAAGAGTAAAGTAAACTTAACGAAGGAAGGAAAGATATAATGCGGACACCGGAGTTGAGTGTGTAAAAGGCTACGTCTAAGTATTAAATATCCAATATGTTCTAGTTTGTAAGCTAAACAAATTATTTATTTGTATCGTTTTGTTCGATGGCGGCGCGCAGAAGGAAAATGGCAGCAGCAGAAGCGGCAGCGGCAGCAGCAACAGCGAGGCAGCGAAGCACTCTCCAACTTTTATGATTTTGTATTTCCCATTAATGTTGAGTTTTACCTTAATTTACTTTAATTGTATGATTCCGTCATCTTGAAAACCTGTGTTTATTTCAAGTCTTGTAATTTGGAGAACAAAAACGAGAACGAGACCGCGAAGTGACGAATGGCGAGTGAGGGGCGAGAGGCGCCAGCGAATTGCATTTAAAAGAACAAAAACGATAATAGCTGCAGTCCGGGCTATCGGTTATCGTTGTCGTTTCTTGTTAATCGCCAATCGTAGAAGTTCTGATCTTGATTTTGACTCTGATCCTCGGTTGAAACCGAAATCGAAACCGAAACGGAAACGGAAACGACATCGACATCGACATCTCGACATTATTGAAGCGCTGCTTTTTGCTTTTTGCTTTTTACAAATTTGTATTTTATTTGTACTATTATTAATTATGATGATCATTCGTATTACGTTTATGTTTAATATTACTCTCTAGTTTAACCACGTCTGTAATTGCATTTGTCCTCGAATCTTATCGACTGGCATCCAAATGGAATTGCAAGCGTTAAGCAAAATAAAGTAATGTGTATAAAATCCCATTTGTTCATTTGTTTTCTGTTTTTCGTTCCCCCTTATTTGTGTTTCTAATATAGATGTTGGATCCAGATCCAAATCCAGACTGAGCAAGGAACATATACATCTGATATATCTGTGTAACTAGAGCCTAAGCCGAAAACGAAAAGTCTGAGATGAAACGAGAACCGAATTGGTTCGTGAAACTTGCACCAAAACTGGCTTTTATTTTTCGTTCGACGTCCCCTAGTCCCCTAATCTGGGGGCATTAATCTGGCCCCCAAAGACGTGGTGGGCATGGAAATGTTTACAGCCAACTTGGGGACCCCGAAAGCGAGTCAGATTTTCCAATAACTGGCCCGATTTGCATTTGGATGGGATGGCTATAGCGATAGCGATAGCGATGGCTTAATGGGATGTGAATATTGGAAAGGGAAGGGGCAGAGCAGAGCCATTGTCGGCTGCATATTTTATTAATAATTTAACAAGTTTCTTGTTAATCGCTTTCACATGCAGCATTGAGACGGAGACTTGGAGACTTGGAGCCCCGAAGACCCGGAGTCTCGTCTCTTTTTTGGCACTTCATCTGACACTTTGTAGTTCAAGGTGAGTTGGCCCGTCCGTCTGTCGCAGCTAATTAGCATGGCCAGCAGCCGCCCAGTGCCAAGTGCACACACCCATCGAGGCATCCATCCATCCATCCATCCACCACACCTGGCCGGCGTGCAGAACATCTGCTGGAGGCGAAGAGTTCAAAGCATTCGTTAGCCGATGGGCGTGGAAGATTAATTAGCGGCCATAAGCGTTGTCACCTATTAACCGACGTCACCAGCCTCTGGCTGGTCTGCTGGTCTGCCGCTGCATGGATACCTAATCAGTTCAAGGCCGCAGCGAACCCACCAAAATATGCATAAATATTTCTGGCTTATCGGTTTTTACAGCTTTTTAATTTGGTGCCATCGCCGCGATACCTTGAAGCGGCTTCAGGCAGCCCCACTTCCACATGGCTTTCGCCTCGGCCACGGATACTGCTGATAAGATTCCAGGTAATGTCTATAAAGATATAACTTCTCGGTAGCTAATGGCAGGGAACTGCCCAAGAGTCTATCTGGCAAGGTGAGCCAGAACCACAATGCCGCTAGCATCTTCTTCCACTTTTGGCAACGTTTTTCGGGGAAGTGAGTCACAGTGTCTTATAGATTATATTATATTATATTATTATAGATTTCTTAGTCTTTGGAAACATGGCTTTCATTTAAAGAATGATCCACGGATCCAGGGAGTATTCGCAATTGGTGAGACCATTTGGAACCTTCTCGTAACTTCCTTATAAAAATTTACTATGTATCTTTTACATTATATGTTAGATTCCAGCTTATTTAAGTATCTTATTTAAGCTTATTTATCTATATTAACTTATTAAGTATATTTTCTTATTTAAGTTTCATAATATATACTTACCAAAATCCAAGGAACACTAGGAGCATCTTGAGAATCGCTGATAGTTGAGCTCCCTCAGCAAACCTCAAACTAGTGACGATCCTGGCCAGGTCTGAAGGAAGTCCCTTTCTTGGCTTCTTTTTTAAGGCCAAGAGTATCTGCAGTTCGAGGGAAGTCCCCTAGCTCCATTTTGGACTCCTCCAACCCAACCACGGGGCTCGCATGCGGGTCTGACGACAGATGGGGCTCGAGGATAGGGGATGGGCCCGCCGATGCTTAATCGGGATTTACCAGATCGGTAAACAACAATTGGCCCAAAATCAATAAATTAATTAATAAAATATACAAATTGCGAACGAATTCGATTCGATTCGATTCGATTCGACTCTACTCGATTGGATTGGATTGGCTGGGCTTAACTCGGAGTGGAGTTCGAAAAACCTGTCATAACCAGAGCCCAGGCCCGTGACAAATTGGCTCCGAAAAAACCAGAAGTGCTCCTGCACTCTCGGCCCGGCCAGCATAGATCGGGGCTTTGCCGGAGAGATAGATATATAGAGATGGAGCGAAGGCGGAGGAGGAGAAGGTGGCCACGGAGTAGGTTGGAGGTGCAGGGCGGTCTCTGTGTCTCTGTCTCTGTGTCTGAGTCTCAGTCTGAGTCTGAGTCTGACTCTGAGACTGAGACTGAGACGGAGACCGAGACTGAGACTGAACCTGTTGCTCGGCCGCTGCCGGCGTCGCTGCCACAGAAATATTGGATGGCCGTAGGTTAACTGTGTGCACACGGCATAAGTAACGTTCAGTCTGCCTCTAGAAGTCGATCGTGATCGTGGCCAGCCAGTTCCCAAGTCCAGTTCCAGTTCCCAACAGTTTCCGTTCCAAAAACCCATAAAAGCCAAGAGCCGACGAGCGAGCCCTCCTGCGCCCTCGTTCCCGCACCAGATACAAGTGTTTTTTTTCTAGTTTAAGTTTGAAATCGCGCGCGCGTTCAACACATAATAATACTAATAAATAAAAGCAGCACTGAGACACCGACAAAATGAAGTACTTCAACATGTGAGTGATCTGCAGAAACCCCTATGATCTATGATCTTAGAACCTAAGTCTGGCTCTCTTCTTTTTTTTCGAGTTATCTCATTTGGGAATATAGGTTGAAAGCAATAGTGAGTGGTCTCTATTCCTTTCCTTTTTTATATTATATATTATTTATAGAGGAAATAAGAGTTATTTGAGGGCCATCGAGCGATCCATAAATATTTCAGACCCTCAAGTGTTTACAACTTTTTAATCGCTTTTTTTGAACCAGTTTTAACTACTATTCTCCACTCACTGGTTATCCTTAGAATTTCCACACTGTAAATGATAGTTTTTCATGGTTTTAAGACCTAAACCAAGACTGTTTCCTAAGACATATGCTTAGACCTTTAAGAGATCCTTCTTAGCTAACTCCTTACTTGAATTTCTCTGAAAAAAAGCTTTGGCTTGACCTTTTCCACCTCAAAAGCCTCAAGCAATTGCCTCGCTGGTTGCTGGTTGCATGTGGCAGGCTGACTGGCAACCTTTTTGGGGCACGAGCACAGGCACAGTCACAGTCTCAGCCACATCCACCTGCAGGTGTAAAGCTCGGCTCGGCTTCGGCTTCGGCTTAATGCCAATTTGAACTTTAACACGGCGCCGCCGCTGCCGCGCTCCAAACTGGAACTGAGCCACTAAAAAGCGGAGCCGCAAATGCCAAAGTTTGGTCATCATGACGATGAGTTTGCCGCTGATGAAGTTGTCACGGGACGTGGACGTGGACGTGGACGTGGACGTGGACGTGGATGTGGATGTGGATGGGGATGGGGATGTGGAGCTGGCATTTTGCCGGCAAAGAAATGGCAAAGTTAACTCCCCAGGCGGTGTTCGGTCTCTGCGGGGCTTCGCCTGCCATCTCTGGGGAATCTCCGGGGAGATCTCCAGCAAGCTCGGCACTCGGCAGGGGCGACGTTTCAAGGTCGCCGACAGCTGGGGCTGCTCCTCCTATTCTTCTGCCTGGCTGGTATTACACGGCAACAAAAAATAGAAGGTTTAAATTAAGATTTAAGTATAATGATGAAGCATTAACTTCCTTTACTAGATGAAATCCAGTCTTATTTTATAGTGCTTACTTTGTCAGAAGAATAATTCAAGTTATTTGCATTTTAATTGCATATTAGCTCACTGCACACTCTTATGCTCTGCCTGAATCTGAATAATCTGTGTAATATGCCTCATACATATCATTTCCATACTGTCCAAGCACGGAACTTGATTAGAATTGATTTGTTCAGGTAATTGACTATAGTCACAAGGTACAATAAGAATCACAAGATCAAAGACTATTTCTCTCGGTGTGCCAGCAGCTGCAGCAGGGGGAGCAGGGGCAGCAGGGGCAGCGGCAGCGGCTGCAAATTAAGTATATTGGATTAATTACCAGACGTGGTTGCTGTTGTGGTTGTCTTATAAATTAACGGTTGCATTTTTAATGCGAGCTGACACAGGCACACACAGAAATATCTGCATACATTTATCGCTGCATAAGAGTGCTGTGGTGTGTGTGTGTGTGTGTGTGTGGTGTGGTGTGTAATATGTGTGTTAATCGCTGCGTTGTATGCGGGAATTAATCACCGGCGGTAAGGTGGGCAGGGGCAGGGAAAACAAGCGCCAGATTGACGGCAAAATCAGGAATTTCGGTTTAGTTTCGCCTTTTCCGAATATCTCTGGCCTGGCTTACATTGGCTTTCGTTCCATTTCATCGGCCACATGTTATGCAATTTATATATTTAAATAAATAGCGCACACCAGCACACCAGCACCCCGATCAGATATGATTTTGATACGATATGATATATGTACGCAGAAGAAATACGCAATGTTCAAGGACTTTCGAGGCAGCAAATGGCCAATTGGCAGCACGGCACACACACACAGCCAGCGGCCAGTGTGTGTGTGAGTGTGTGTGATAAATGCACTTCATGGGCCACAGCGAATTCAATGTAAACACCGCGATCACCGCGAACACCGCCCCTGGGCCAAAGCGAAAGACTCTGGCAGCGAACTCGGGCAAATCAAAAGACTTAGGCAGCGAACTCGCTCGATTTGGCATGCAGCCAGCCCCGGCCAGCTAACACGTACTTGGCCACAGCACCACACCACACAATGCACCGTTATTGAACCCACTTGCCTTAAGCCACTTTGCCTTCTTTTTTTTCTTTTAGTCTCAGCTCCACTCCACTTCACTCCACCTCTCCACTTGAATGGCAATAAAAAACAGTTAAAGTCATCGAATACGAATTTGAATCCGATTCCGAGTCCAATTTCGATTCGGTGTCGAATGTGCACGTTTGGCCTGTAATAAGTGGCCACTTGCACATGCCAGAAGGCAGTGCCTGCTCACCTGCCTGCTCACCTGCCTGGCAATGAGGGCGCCAGGCCAATTAGGAACGTGCACCGGCCCCACTGGGCCACTCTTTGGGCCAGGCAGCGGGGGCAGCGAGCTGGATAGATAGTTTCGAGCCAAGATCAAGCTGGGATCTGATAATCATCTTGAACTTGCTACTTGTTACTACCTCTCGCTTCTGGAAGTGGTCTACTTAATTCTACAAAGGGTAGTTTGGATGCTGAAAAGGTCATCAAAAAAGATAGATACAAAAGATAGATTTAGGGAATCTGTATCTAAAACAGGCTGGACAGGAGTATAGAGTATCTTCCTCCTCCTCCTTGCAAGCATTTCTTAGGATATAGTGGCTACTAATTAGTAATTCATATTTAAATTTAATCAATTTGTCTTTATGTAAATCTCAGACTTCTAGTGACGGATGTTGGCTCTCCTAGCCCAGCCACATCCGGGGTAGTAGGCCCAATGACGCCACTCCGTTAAGAGTTCTTGGCAAGAAGACCCAGAAAGCCCTGAGCCAGCAAGGTGTGCGAAAATAAAGCAATAAATAAATAATATAAGTAGCATTAAAAGTCTAGAGTCGGAACGAAACAAAAGCGAAAAGCGAAAAGCGATAAATTAAAAGTCAAACCAATTTGTTGACCAAGCTCTCAAAGCAGACAATAATGCTGCTGATGATGAGGATGGTACTAATGATGATGATGATGATGATGATGATGAGGATGATGAGGATGATAATGAGGGCAGTGATGAGGCTGCTTTAAGTAAGTGGTTCCGCCTTCCCCCACGAAATTCTCGCCGACGCGCTGCTGCTCATAAATTTGCAACTAATGCCTGCTTATATAACCGGCAGACGGACGGAGGACGGTTTACCAACTACTAGAGATGCCCGCTCGGCGTCTAGCTGTCCTCCACAGGTGTGGGTGTGAGCTGGCCTCCTCTCCCGTTGGCCAATAGTTCAGCCAGAACCGGTTGCGAAGAAGCGGCGGCCCTAGCCAAATGTCATGTGCCCAGGCTCAGTCAGGACAGAGGCGCTGTCTCTGGGAGATTGCTTCTGGGAATCACCACCTGGGAATATAACTAACTATAACTATGCTTTTTATAAGAGGTTTCTAAGTACTTGCCTCTGGAAGTCACCCCCAAGGAATGCTTTTTATAAGAGGTTTCTAAGAGGTTACTTGCCTCTGGGTTTATATATCTTTGGTGTTTCCTTGCTTTCATTAGACTTATTTTTATTAAAAACAACAAATTAAGTGGCACAGTTAATGTTTTTTGAGATTTAAACACTTTTTGTATAAATTCGATCTAGGTTTGGTCTGGCAATAAGGAAACCTATTAACTTCCATGGCTTAAACTAGTTCAACTTGAAGTTTTTGCCTTAAAGGTCTCCTTAAACTAAGTTTTAGTTGAGTTCTTATTGTTTTTTGGAGAATTATTATGTTAATTGCTTATTTACTTATATTATAATATATATTATATATATAATATTATATTATTGATGACTCTTTGGGCTTTTATGCCTCTACAAGGACTGCAGCTCAGCCCAGCTCCCCGAATAAATGTTTCCGAGTACGCCCCTGGTTGCGGCGGAGCTGCTCGGTGAATTTCGATTGGAGCTGTGGCTGTGGCTGGGACTGGGGCTGGGGCTCTGGTGTGTTGGAGATGCCAGGCACGCACCCACCAAAAGTCGGGGGTGTGTGTGAGCCGAGGAGAGTCAGCGCCAGGGCCCACGCCTTTCACCTTTGCTGCTTGGTTGCATAATGCCATTAACTGGGCCATCGCCGTCGCCTGACCCCAAAAAGAGCCCCCAGCGGAGGCGGAGGAAGTGCAGCCAGAGAAAGAAATGGAATATAAATACATTAAGATAGGTGCTAAAAATAAAACCCAACCTGGGCTAGCCCATTTTACTGTTATTAGCCAACTACCAATGGTGCTCCGGGCTCCGTGCTCCGTGCTCCGTGCTCCGTGCTTACTACAAATTTATTCTGGCGTGGTGCTGGCTGGCGGCTGGCGGCTGGCTGCCTGCCTGCCGTCAACTGGTTTGCCAGTTTGCCACTTTGACTGCCTTTTGCATAAGCACCTGTTTCCTTTGGCCACCCCGCCCCTGGCTCCGTCTCTAGCCGCCTCTCTGTCGCCGTCGCCGCAGCCGCTGAAAGCCTAGGAAAGAATTTCAAAACGAGTTCGCTGCCCAAGTCTTTTGTTTTGCATAAAATATGAGCAATTGACTCACTGAATAAAACAGGCAAGGCAGCAGCAGCAACAGCAGCAGCAGCAGTAGCCGAGCAGAGCAACATTCGAATTCGGAATTAAGCATTAAGGCGAAAAATCCAAATCCGAAACCAAATCGAAATCGAAATCGAAAGTGAACAAACCCGTTTGCCTGACCTTTACACATTAATAATTGTTAGCACATCTCCGCCAGCATCTCAGCACCGCAGCTGGAGGCAATTAATAAAAGTAAAGAAAACAAACTAATAGATCTTACAGGAGAAACCGAATGTCATTCGCATTAATTAAGCCAAGAGTTAGGGCTCCTCCTCCTGCCGCGAACAGCGATCCTGTTTTGGCCCAGCTCATTATGGATTCAGTGCATCCCATTAGCTCTCCACTCGGAAAGGCGGCTGCCTTTGTGGTTTCTGCTTTGATTTTGGTTTATTAATGTCTTTGTGAAATATATCTAATAACCCAATTACTTGCCAATTTGGGGTATATATCCATAAGTTTCCTTGTGGCTGTGGGCAAGTCTCCGTGTCAGGCACACACAGTATTTACGACTTCAGGTTCTGTGCTGTATGGGAATAACCCGTCCAACCTGGTCCAGACCTGGTCCGGCGATGGCTCGAAGCTGGAACTCCAGCGGCAGCCTTGCCCGGGGGATTCACCAGCTGCTCCCGGATCCCGCCCAGAACCGGCCTGAGGCGAAGACTTAAAGATGAATTGAACAGAAGAGGGTTGTGTAATTTATATTTATATAAATGATATATATTAATTAATTTATATATATTAAATTGAAATTCCATCTCTCACCTGGTTCCAGCTGCCTGCTCTTTATTGCCTGCGCCTTGTGCTACGGCCTGGTGGCCGCCCAGGAGGAGGGTGGTGCCGCCGTATCGCCGGCCAAGAGGATCGCCGCCCTGCGCCGGCCAGTTGGCAAGTCGGCCAAGACGACCACCACGACGACAGCAGCGCCGGCGCAGGGCGATGGCGCCGGCGAGGGCGAGGACTATGACGAGGAGGCCGGCGAGCACGGCAACCTGGGCGAGGATGGTGACGAGGCGGCCTATGCCGCCAGCTCCACCACCAGCACCACCACGGAGGCGCCAAAGAAGGTGGGCCCCGTCATCCGGCCATTCCGCTCCAACGATGACTTCCTCAACTCGCTGAAGCGTCGCCAGGCGAACGCCAAGAAGCACCGCGCCGAGAAGCCCCCCAGTCCCAGCAAGCCGGCCAGGAAGAGCGACGAGTCCAACGGCTCCGGCGAGCAGGAGGAGCCGGCGTCCGCCCCAGCACCTGCCCCAGCATCCAGTCCCGCCAAGGGCTACAAGGGCAACTCGGCCTGTGAGTGGGACACAGTCTTCCTAATTGGAATCTCCTAGAAAGGGATGAAGTCTTACTGATAACCGAAATTTCCTCCTCTTTCCAGTGAGCCGCCGCAAGCTGTCCAAGCCCGGCAAGGCGACGCCCGTGGAGCCCGTGGAGGATGCCGCCGCCGAGGAGTCGGAGCAGCAGCAGAAGGAGGAGACGAAGCCCAAGCGCCCCATTGCCGGACGTCTGGCCCTGCGGAAGCGCAACTGAATCGGCTCCCGGGAGTGAACCCGTCTCCAATCCAAGCTCCCTGCTCCCCAGCTCCCCCCCTCTTAACCGCCTTGAATCATATGGCTAGCTATTTGGCAGCCCCGATCTGCCCTTTAGTTCTTAGTTCGCAATTGATTTTTTGTGTATGTAATATATTTGTAATTTTATGTTGTAAACAAAAACACAAATCACACACACACACAACGCAACCACAACCACAACCACCCACACCCACACACACACACAACCCCAGCCCCATCCTCCATGGCCAGGAGCACATACGCCCATATATCCCACAGATATATATGCGGCGCTATCTCTGCCTAGGCACAATTATGTATTCTTCACAATCATCAACCAATCAACCAATCAACCAATCAACCAGTAATAAAAATCACAAAATCAAAGCCACCGCCTTTCAATCAAGTACAAGTTTATGTTTATTCGTTAAATTATAATTACACGGGGTTAAAAACCGAATTAAAAAAGACCGACGAACAGAACGGAAAGGGATCTAAGTGTAATTTTCAAAATTGGGAATGTTTTCCTATATCTTTTGACACAAGTGCCTAGATATAGTATAGTATATATCGAGTCAAGTCTAAAGGGTATTATATCGCTTGGAGCAGGCAGGCAGGCTCTCCTCTCTCTCTCTCTTTCTTCCGTCCGAGTTCTGTCTCTTTCGTTTTCGTTTTCGTATTCGCTTCGCTTTCGATTCCGATTCCTTCGTTGTTTCGCTTCGCTTAGGCTTTAGGTTTCGGTTTGTTTTTATAAAAAATATATGGGTAAATACATATGTATATATCTAATATTTTAACATATCTCTTAGCATTTATATTGTATAAGTAGGCATATGTATATATTCGAACAATGTTATGGGCTTTTGTATAAAAAAAATCAAACACGCGCACACACACAGGTTGTTTTTCGCATTGACAAGAACAGAGAGAGCAAAATGCAGAAGGTATTATTTATATATAAACGTAGTTTCGTTTAGACTTCCGATCCGATCCGATCTCAAGCCTGATTGCCATCCACTTATGGGATCTTGTCGGGTTCTTGGAGGTTTTGGAGGTGTGTGTGAAAGGCACATTGCGATCTCAAGCGGCAATCTCGAATGCTGGCGGAGGAATGCTCGGTTGCTCGATTGCTCGGCTGATTGGATGCTCGATGGTGTAGTGGTGCAGTGGTGCATTGGTGCAGTGGTTCAGTGGCTCAGTGGTTCAGTGGTCAAGTGGTGCAGTGGTGCCGTGGAGTGTTGGCTAAAATGCGGGTATATGCTGGCTTAAATGACTTTACAACGTTTCGAGCGGTCAGCGGGCAGGGGGATGGGGTTAAGTACAGTTGCCATCAACTGATTGTTAATACTAGAAGAGTCTAGAAGTCCAGCGGATACGCTCCCACTAAGGATGGTGTCGTGTATTACGCATCAGCGGCACCAGCAGCGACGGCGGCCCTGCCTGGCGCAGGAAGGGATGGGCGAGCAGCTCGGCGGCCGTGGCCCGCTGCGCCGGATCCCGGACCAGCATTCGGTCGAGGAAGGACTGCAGACGCGGCGACACCTTGTGGGCGTTCTTCAGATTCGGCGGCTGCATGTCCCGGATGCGTCGCATCGCCTGCAGCGGCGGCTCGTTGAAGAAGGGCGGCTCGCCGTCCACCATTTCGATGACCATGATGCCCAGCGACCAAATGTCCACCTCCGGGCCGTACGGCAGACGCGATATGACCTCCGGTGACATCCAGTATGGTGTGCCGACCAAGCTCTTGCGTTTGGGCAGCTCCTGGGATACCTGGGCGCAGAAGCCAAAGTCGGACAACTTTACCCGTCCATCGGCGGCCAGCAGAATGGAGTCCGACTTGATGTCACGATGGATGACGCCCTGAGAGAGAGAAGGGAAATTGGTTAAGAGTTTGCTCACAGTTTGCGGTTTTCCACCTCCACCCACGCCCTTTCTCCCAGCCACTTATCGCATTACCGGCAACGACGAGCCAACGTGGGACAGAAGTGCACAAAAGAAACCTAGTTAGCCTGGCTGGTGGCTGTTAACCCCCTAAAGCCCACAAGGCCTTGAAGTTTAACTTGCATTGATAAATAAATCGTATCTTATCTCACGTTTCGTATTTTCCTCTGTTTAATTGTACCTTAATAAAGGCTAGCTAAATTAAGATATATATATTAAAACCCTGATTTCTTGTAAACAAACATAGATTAAGGAACTTATGCAGCTTGCAACCTGCCTGGAACTCAACGACATAACCTCCTCTGACAATAGCTCTTGGGTCTATTGGTGTTTCCTGCTTTATAGATAAAGAAACTCAAAGTTTATACAAAACAGTCTGTGATATCACAAATTCAAATTGAAAGAAACCCCAGAATATTCTGCCATCTTCCCAACTAAGAGCCCCAGTCTGGGCCAGCTCTGTGCTTGCTTTTGGGGTAGGGCATGCACGTGCGCTGCTAGATTCGATTTCACCCGTCGGACTTTTGGGCGTGCTACTCGAGTGGTCGACCCACTGTGCGTGCGACCGAGCGGCCAACGACGGCGACGGTGACAACATTTAGAAATTGAAACCCAAGCGACGTCGCGAAAGCGGAGGGCGAAGAAAGCGCCACAAATGGCAATGCCACAAAGAATCGAAGCGAAGGTACAAAGGCAGAGGCGGCAGGGACGGCAGAGGGCAGTTGCCCGGCTGCCCGACAATATGAGGAAAGCCACAACAACGGCGAATGGGTAATGGATAATGTATAATGGATAATGGACAACAGAGAATGGAGAGCGGGGGACAGTCTCGAGCTGCTGTGTTGGTCACGCACCTGTGAGTGCAAATAGGCCAAAGCCTTCAAGCACTGCTTGCATACGGTGGCTATCTGCTCCTCGTCCATGCGCGAATGGGTGACAATGTCGGTGAGGGCGCCGCCCTCGAGGTACTCCATCACCACCCAGAGTTCGTCGTTGACCAGAAAGCTGGAGTATGTCTCCACGATATTGGGATGGTGATAGTCGCGCATGATGACCACCTCGTTGAAGAGCAGCTCGCGGCGCTGCTGTTTGCGCAGGTCCATCTTCTTCACGGCCACCTGGCGACCTGTGTGAAAACGGATGGCAAATCGATGATGATTCGAGTTATTTAGGATTAGCTTATATATCTAGGGGCGGGGGAAATACGCACCTGTGTTCTTGTCTGTGGCTATGCAAACGGTGCCCGTGGAGCCCTCGCCGATCTTGTTGAAGTGGTCGAGGTTCTCGCGCGGATCCCCCGCCGACACCACCATTTGGAGGGCGGCGCGGAACTGCTCGTGGGTCAGGCGCTGCTCCTGCTTCGGCTGCGCCTGCTGGACGGCCGCCGCAGCCAAGGTGGCGCTGCTCGCTCCGCCGCTTGAACTAGAGGCGCGCGACGCCGACTTGGCCAGGTTGTTGTGTGGATGCGGATGCGAGTGCGGATGCAGGGGATTCTGGTTCTGATCGCCGGCCGCCTTGGCCTGCTGAGAGGTGGGATACATGGGGAATCCAGCGTTGCCACCGCCGCTGCCATTGCCATTGTTGGTATGCGAGTGCGTGGAGCGCGTGCCACTGGCCACGGAGCCCACGGGCGATGTCTGCTGCGGTATGGAGCCGGGCGGCGGTGCCAGGTTGCTGCGGTATTGGTGCTGGTCCGTGCGCACGGCCAGCGGCCCGGTGGCCGCTCCATTGGCGTGGGAATGCTGACTGGGATAGAGCAAGATGTGGCCCAGCGCGGATGGTGGAGGCTTGAAGCCGCCAGTGGCTGGACCCGTGGGGCCCTCCTCCTCCGGCACCGAGGGCGGCACATTGGCCACACGGCGGACGCGGGGCGGACTGGAGCTGCGCAGCGAGTTTGATCTGGCCACGTGCGATGTTTTGGGCAGGATTATACCTCCGCCGACGCCGCCGGCCGATGCTTCGCTGGGCATCATGTGGTGCATCATGCCAGCGGCAGCGGCGGCGTTCGGGGGCATGGTGTGGGAGCCGCCGAGCGACATTGGGTGCGCCGACATCATCATTGTGGTGCTGCTGCTGTTCAGCGAGGTGGTGTCCGCCTTGTTGTTGTTGTGATGCGGACGGACTATCGTCTTGAGGTCGAGGATCTCTGTGGGCGTGATCTCCGAGGGATCGACGAGCGGCAGCGGGCGGTTGCTCGACTTGAGGATCTGGTTGTTGCCCACAATGGAGGCCCATTGGAGCGGGAGGCCCACGTACTTGTTCTCCCGCTTGTCGAAGCCCGTGTGCACGCGATGCTCAAAGTTGCTTGGCATCGAGATCAGCGGTTTCTTCTTCTTTTTCGAGAACATTTTCCCAGCGCTTGGAATGTTGCCTAGTTCCCAATTTCCCGTGCTCCGGATTCCTCTGTTGACTTCTCTTTTACCGCCCTTTTCCAGACGGGAAAGAGCAACCAACACAGCAACAACAACGACGATGGCAACTTCTTCCAGATCTCGCGCACACACACACACACAAACAAGAAGGGAGCACGGACTCTCACGCACACACACGCATAACAGCACAGCGGACGCGACTGCGTTTACTATAAATCCGAATCTGAATCCTATTTCTATTCCGAGTACGATAGTCAAAACTATCGCATAATTCCATACGACTTGTCCATCCGAAAGTATCGCATCCTTTGTATCCAATCCCTTTGCAGCTTCGCTTCCGAAAAAAATAAACTAAAGAAAATAATTGCCCGAAATCGATAGCAACTGCTAGTGCAAGTAAACTTGTCAAGCCATCGATTGTGTACTATCGATAGGGCCAGTATGTACTATCGATGGGGATGCGACCAACAGCCACTTGGTATTTTGATATATTTTACTAAACGTAAACGTAAGAAATAAGCATATATCAGTTTGTAAAAAATCAGTTATAGACAAAAAACATAAAGAATACAAATAGTTACAGAAATAGTGTAGATATTATTCACCATCGACAACATTGAGTGGCCGTTTATCTATATCGATTGCCAGTTTTAAACAGGCCGAGACTGCAGCACGGTGAAAATACCAATAACGGCTGAGCGCCAACATTTAAAATCCTTGGTAGGCACATAACTTATGCGGCACACCCAAAAGCACAACAAAAACAAAGAAACCCATCACAGGTCGCTCTATTATTTCATCTCACATGTGTATTTGTTTTTAAATTATCATACCGCATATATATTTACTTATTTACATTATGATACCTTTTACTCAACACTAAAGACTTCTCTTCTGATTTCCATTTCTATTATCGACTTAATGATCAATTTAAAATTATAATATATATATATTTATTCAATGTGTGTCTCGCTGCCAGGTGCACATATGTATGTATGGATGGGAAAGACATGCACATCATATCGCTATTCGGTCCCTGACTCCCTCCCCCCGTTCTCCATTCTCCATCTCCACCTGTCCGATCTTCTCCTCTCTTATCAGTAGCTATAGGTTTGTTGTGTTTGTTTACGTTGCTAGATAGTTGTTTGTTTGCATTACTTGTTGTTGGGTTTCCTCTCTATGCCACCATACACATCATGTAATTAGGTAATTCTAAAATCAATAACAGAACTAAGACTTAACGCAACTAACTGCTAATCGTACACCTCTGCAAGTCCTGCCCTGGTCTCTGTATCCTCTGCACTTGCGACCGAAAATTTTCTAAACAGGAGTCCCCTCTTTAATATATATGTATACATATTTATATATATATAATAGATATAGTTTACTTTTTGCGCTATTTCTTCTCTTTGTAGCTCTTGCTTGCCATTTCGGTTCTGTTTCTTTACATTTTCACAAAATAATTATTACATAATTATCGTTTAATTAAGACTACTACAAAAAATATATATCTATGCGTTGGTATATATATATATATACATATATACATATAAACATATACATATACATATATATATATATATTAGGTGTGTTTATATCTATATATATGAAGTGTGGCTAGGAGAACCGCAAAGAATTTGCAATGAGAATAGCTACAAGGATAAAATTAGATTTAAATTTACACATGGTAAGAGCGGATGCGTTTAAAGCCGGGCATCCGCTCGGTTCTCCCCACACGATATATATACATATATACATACAGTATAGATATCTAGCAGGTTATAGAATCAACAAAAAATAAAGTTTTAAACATATATAATATATTCATTAATTAAACATAGACGCTGCGCTATCGAAGAAGAGAAATCATTAAGAAATATCGACTATATATGTATGTATGTCCACGGCCGGCCTCATCCTTGTCCACATCCAATGGCGCTGTGTGTATACGTGTTACAGTGTTATGGTTACGTCTAGTCTTCTCCTTGATCTGCTTGTGTTTTGCTTTTGTTGTGGCCCGCATCATCCGGGCTCCTCTTGTGTTTCAGTCAGTTGAGGCGGCGTGGTGCGGCTTCGTGCCGCTTTGGCGTCGCACTAGCTTGTAGCGACTCCGCTGAAAGTGCCGAGTGGCCTCGGCTCCTCTCGCTTCTGCGGCTGATCCCGCTCCGTTGAATTCCCTGCGGAGACTGTGGGGAGCACTGTCACTACTACTACTGCGGCTATTACTGTGGATGATTTTGATGCGTGTCGGACGCTGCCTGCTGCTGCTATAAGGGGAAGGAGGTACGACTTTGGCTGAGGCACCCTCCACTGTGGATGCTGATACGGCTGCTGTTGGTGTTCCCGCCTTGCCTTCTGCTCCTCTTCCTCCTCCTCCTCCTTCGCCGCGCACGAATCGGTACTTGGCCAGCCGCTGTTGGCGCCTCTCCAGGTCCAGCTGCTCCTGCTTGTGCCGAACGGTGAGCCTACGTCTCTGGACCGAAGCCGTGTCGTCTTCCCCGTACGTAAGTCCCGCTTTCCTCTCCTGCGCTCCTCTTCTCTTCACTAGCAATCCTAATCCTACGGCGGCCTGAGGAGCAGCTATCTGGGCGGCCGACTGCGATGCCATTTCTACCGGGGCGGCAGGCGGCGCATGGGAGTTCGCCCCTTGCGGCGCGCCATCTGCGAATTCTGGGCCGACTGACCGGCTGGTTGATTGAAGCTGTGAATGAATTTATTTGTTAATTAGTCTGGTTCTTGCCAGCAGATCTCGTCGAGGAGACATCTGCGGGCGGACGGACGAGTGGCTACGGAGCGAGTACTCTACTCTTTGGTTTTTCAAAATCTTCAGGCCATCATACAACCGCATAAAACACACTCAAAACATTACTCAAATAATATATGGCAACGAAATGGAAAGTGCAAACACACAAAAGACAAACACAAATTGTTGGACAATGACAATTGGAAAGGGACATTCAGACACGGTTTCCTAGTCTATTTAGGACAGATTTATGACATTCATAACACCGATAAGGCACGATGCACTCCCATTCCAAGGCAATGGAAGGTAAGGGTACATAGGTAATGCGAAATCATTTATGTAGGTTTATGTTGAGGAGTGTATCGCAGCATCATCGAAGTGTTTAAACTTCCATCAAGTGTGAACATTTCGAATATGCAAGCGGTGTGAATGGCTCCTCCATCCGACTGACAGTGGAGCCGTGTCAATAGATCTGAATGTCTTACCTTACCAACTTGGTAAACCTGGCTCGTTTCGTTCTTTATATATTCAAGATTAAAGCAAATTTTTTTTTTACAGATTTGAATTAACTTTAACTTTTTTTTAACTTTATGACTGCTTTTGCAGAAATATTTCAAAATTCCCAAAATAATATACGAATCGAAACGGGCGTGCGGTTTCCGTGTGTAAATATGATGTTGGATTTGAGATCATTGTGTTGTGACAAAACGAAAACAAAACAAAACAAACATAAAAACAAATGCCTTACAAAGTAGTTAATTGTAAAATGCAATTATAACGGTTAATAATGCAGCTGTGTTGTTTGATTCGTGTAATTGTATGGAGTGTAAATAAAAGGCTGTGTGTATTTGCGTTTGTAATCGGCCAATTCAATGTGGAAGAGAGAGACAGAAAGAACAAAAAAAAACAAAAAAAAATAGAAGAGTACGAGATCGATGTTGGGGAATCCTCGCTGTCTGCTATCTCGTTCGTACGCACGCTCGTGTCTCTCTCGCCATTCCCGTCTTACTTACGCAAATATATTGGCTGGCGCTGAGGCACCGGCGCCAAATTGGAACGGTGCATTGGCATTCGGAGTGGACTGCAAAAAGAATATTTTTGGTTTGTTTGCCTTTGGTAAATTGGATTTGGCTTTGTAATTGTAATTTCATAAGCTTTTTTTTATATATTTTTTCTTTTGGTTCACGATGGTGGTGGTGGTTGGTGGTTTGTGCGTGATTGGGCATAAATTGTGCTTGTGTTGGGCTATTTGTTGGGTTATTTACAAAGATATTCTTCTGTCTGATCGAGTGCTGAATGAAACGCAAGGATGAACACAGTGACGACTGCAGCTACGTAAGCGTAAAGTGTCAATTGGATTTGGTTTAGGTGGGGGTGTGTCTGTGTGTCTGTGTTGTGTGGCGACGGCGGCTTGCGCTCGTGTGCGTGAGTGCTCGTCAAAATATATTTTGGCAAAGGTCATGCAAAACTGTATTCGAAGCGGGTGTAAATATTGAAAGCCATCGTATAAGTTTGACAAGCACTGTATCTAAAGACGCGCACATACAGAAGCAGAAGGAAGATCTACAGCTACAGCTACAAAAATACATAAGCCAATTTTAACATGCGGATATCGTACGGTTAATGTTAATGGTTAGGGTTAATGGAGCATGATGACTAAGCACGATTCAAATAATATATTTTCATTCTATTTTTAGGCAAGGATGCCACAGAAATTTCCACACCACATAGCGAACGAACTTTCGTTTTCGTATATTTTCACAAAATCTACATTTTCAGGGAGAGCTCAAAAATATAATCTTTAATTTAATTTAATTTAATAATTTTTTTTTAAGTTTTGTGGAATCCATTGTTTAAGGAAAATTCAAATATACAGGGGAATCCCACAGTAATCGCTGTGGGTTGTAAATCCTTTCAAAAGTACTTGAAACAAATATTAAAATACATTTAATATAATCAATATCATAATCAAGTTCAAAACTATTTCTGTGGCACTTCTGACATACTTTATATATCAATAAATAATAATGGTACCCCAAAATGTTCGGATAGTAAAGTCGATCGGAAATATTTCATCGAAATATGGACTCGATATGGAGTACAGAAATTTCTATGACACGCCCTGTGTATGAATTTACAAAGTATATTCAATACTAGTCATTGCGCTTAGTGGTACGAGAGTTTAGCAATCGGGGATATCGTGTAGTTCGAGTCGACGACCAACTCTCTGGATATGTTGGGCCATGAATTCGCATTACCTGCATCTGCATTGGCGGCGTTGCAGCGTTAAAATTGAACATTGGCGGCATACCGCCTGCAAAGGAGGATGAGGAGGAGGAGGCGGCTCCTCCCGGTCCCAGTCCCGGTCCCGCGCCCGCTCCTCCATCCGCCGCCGTTGATGGAGCACCAAACCGAAAGATACGCTGGGGGGGTGGTTGAGCCTTACGATTCGGCATCGTAATCATAAACATATCGAAATCGTGGTGGTAATCATATATAGTGGTAGTAGGATGGATGGTAGTAAAGTTGGTCGTGCCCGTGCCCGTGCCCGTGCCCACAGGGGTTTTCAGTACAGGGAGGTTCAGGTACAGGTACAAGTACAGGTACAGGTACAGGTACAGGTACAGGTACAGGTACAGGTAGTACAGATTTATGGAGTTGCGTAGTAGGGAGTATACATAAATTACATGTTTTCAAATAGTAACACGATCGTGTTTCGTGTTTTTGTTTTTAGGAGATTTGGGAGTGTGTGTTGGGGAAAAGATAAAAAGAAAAGGAAAGAAGAAAAATACAAATAAATAAATATAAGAATACATACGTAAATAATAAAGTAGGTAAAGTCAAATCAAGTAAATATTAATATATATAGTCAGGGGATACGGGGGGGTAGGGTGTTAGGAGGATTGATCGATTGTTAAGCGTATCGTTATCGCTCTATCGCTATAACTCTAGAACTGATTGGGCATGCAAGACGGAAACTCAAAAGGAAATAGACGGACAGCTAGGAGACACTACAACAACCGTTAACAAATTTGCATGGATGAAAGTGTGAAGGTGTTGCATCACGTCGTGCTCTGCTCCTATCGATCACCTCGTGGCTTTGCTGGGACATTGTCAGGGTCGGGAGGTACTGGTACTGGTACTGTTACTGGTTCAGGTACTTGGTTCAGGTACTTGGCATCTGCCACCATCATCTAGGTACTTACATCGCTGGCGGCATGTTGAGTGGTCGTTGGATTGCCCGAGAAGGTAAACGCGCCCGCCTGCGGTGTGGAGGCCGTCACTGAGCCCGTAAAGTTGAACGTTGGCTTGGCAGGGGCAGCAGAGCTGGACCCGAAGTTGAATGGCGAACCGGAGGACTGCGGCAACGAAGGAAGTAGATCAGATCGAAGTCAGTAAAATGTAAATTCAATACTTACCGTTGCCGTGGCAGCGGTGGCTCCGCCAAAGTTAAATGCAGGCTTCGTCGTTCCCTGCACCACAGCCGGGGTCGTTGTTGCAGCACCTCCGAATCCTCCGCCGCCGCTTCCGAATACAGGAGCCGCCGCGGCAATGGGCGTGGGGTTGCCAAAGATGTTGGCCAGAGGAGAGGGCACTGCCGGGGCGGGAATGGCGGCTGGCGTGGAAGCTGCTGTGGCTCCGGGCGCCACCAGGGAATTGCCTACGTTCCCGAAGACGGTGGCAAGGCCTCCATTTCCACCCATGCCTACTGCCGCTGGAGTGGCTGCTGCTGTGGTGGCCGTCGAACCAAAGAGCGAGCTGCTGGTGCTGCTGGGAGCTGCAAACATCGCACTGCTGGCAAATATCGGCTCGGCCATCATAATACCCTGTGAAGATGACACTGCTGTGCTGGTGGCTGCACTGCTGTTGCTGTTGCTCATCCCCGCGGCTCCATTGCTCGGCCAGCCAAAGCTGGGCATTGTCGTTCCCGATCCGGCAGCAGAGCCGAAGAGGAATGGCTTCGCCGCCGGTGTTGTCTCCGCTTTCTTCTCGCCTCCAAAGCTAAACAGCAGCGGAGTCGATGTGGCAACGGCGGCAGCACTGCTGACGACTGTGTTATTGGTGGGGCCGCCACTCACCATGGAGCTAACTGAGCCGGCTGTGCTGGTGCTGACCGCTGATGCTCCAAAAATAGAGCCTACGCTGGTATTGACTCCCAGTGCCGCTGGAGTGCCAGCCGATGGCTGTCCAAAGAAAAAGTTACCGGCGGCCACGGGAGTTGACACCGTCTTCGCTTGAGAACCAAAGCTGAAGGTAGCAGCTGGAGCTTGAGGCGCTGCGGCTGGAGCTGGAGTTGGAGCTGGAGTGGCAGCGAGAGCAGGTGCTGGAGTTGCAGCAAAGGATAATGCTGCTGCTGCTGCTGCCGCTGGAACTGGCGCTGGAGTTGCTGCTGGTGTTAGAGCAAAGCCTGTCGATGAGGTCGTTGTCGTTATGGTATTCGAGGAAACACCAAAGCTCAGAGTCTCTGTCTTGGTCGCCGGTTGCTGGCTACTGGTGCTGCTCACTGCGCCAGAGGTTCCCGAGAAGCTGAACATGGGCTTGGCAGCCGGCATTGAGTTGACGCTGGAGTTGGCCGTGGAGCTAGACACAGTGGAGGAGGAAGATGGAGCACCGAAGCTAAAACCAGCTAGGGCTGGAGTGCCGGTGGTAGTGGTGGTAGTAGCGGTGCTTGAGCTGGCTGTGCTTGAAGTAGTTGGCGCTCTGAATACGAAAGACGGGGTTAAAGTTGGAGCCGGAGCCGGAGCCGACGCTGGAGCTGGAGCTGGAGCTGTCACTTCTGTGCTTGATGTGGCCGTCGATGCCTTCGTTTCTTCCTTGAGGCTCGCCGCCTTGGTCTGCTCCACTTTGCTGGCTCCAAACGTGAAGTTCTTCGTGGGCTGTTCCGTCTTCTGAACAGGCGCAAATCCAAAACTAAACTTTGGCACCGAATTCCCTGCGGGGAGCGTCGAGCTGCTGTTGCTGTTGGAGGATGACATCGAGATGGCGGTACCGGTGGCACTGCTGCCCGGCTTAAGCTGCTCACAGCAGATGCACTTGTTGCGCGACATGTCGTTCTGGGCCATGCACGCGTCGCAATCCCAACTGGCGGCCTTTTGGGCCGCCACCAGCTGCTGGAATCCCGCATCCTGCTTGGGCGTCTCCTTAACGGCGGCGGCAGCTCCTGGGGCGAAGCCGAACTTGAAGCTGGTGCTTGAGGAAACACTGCTGACGCAGTGTGGTGAGCCTGACGCGGAGGCAGAAGAGGCCGAGGAAGACGACGATGATGAGTTGGAGGATGGCTCAGTGCTGCTGGTTGCTCGAGGATTTGCCGATTGGCAGGCAACGCACTCCACGGCAGCTGAGTCGTTCATCACCATGCACGTCTGGCACTCCCACCTTCCAGGCTTGGGCTTGAAAGCATCCCCGAAACCGGACACCGCTCCGAAATTGTTTGTGGTCAACGGGAAGTTGTTAATCTTCGGGGCTGTGGCCATGGCTTTCTTCCGGGGAGTCACGCATGCAATGCACTCGGTGGCCTCCTCTTTGTTGGACACCATGCAGGCGTCGCACTCCCAGGCAGTCGACGACTTCTTGAAGCGATCCCCGAAGCCGGCACCGATCGGCACAATCGGCGGCAAGGGAGATGGGGCTGCCAGGACTGGTTGAGCCTTGGCCGCAGCACTTGCCCCCGGCTTGGGCGACTCGCAGGCAACACACTTGCCGACATCGGCCTTGTTGCGCACCATACACACGTCGCACTCCCATTCCTTCCCAGACTTCTTGAACTGTTCGCCGAAGCCCTGCGGCGGCAAGCCGTTCACCGCCGGCTGCTGCAGCAGCTCCTTCCCCTGCTCCGCATCGAGAGAGGCTGGCGCTGGGAAGAAATAGTTACGTCGGATAGCATTAAGCTCGGCCACAGAATTACCCGGCGAGTTGGACAACAGTGGTGTTGGCTCCACGAAGCTAAATTTGCGGCCCGATGGTTTATTGGCTCCCGTAACACTTCCATTGGCCGCAAAGTTAACAACGTTCACAGGCTGCGGATTGACCAGAAAGTTGGGCTTTGTTGAGGTGCTGCTGTTGCTTTTGTTTGAGGTTGGGATTATGACCTGGGGAGCGGTCTTCTTGATGACCAGATCGAATTTGGGCGTGCTGGCCATGTCCGGGAAGCTGATTTGCGGCAGATCCAGCGGAGGCGGGGCTGCCTCCTCCTCGCGCGTCTCCTTGCTGCGCGTCTGGTGTGAGAGTTTAGAGCGCATCTTGTTTGTATGATGACTATGGCTGGGCGGCTGTTGATCCACCGCGGCCACCGATGGCACCGATTCTGCCGCAGCAGCCTTCGTCTCGCTGTTATCCGCACGGACGCTCTGCCGTTGGTTTTGCATCAAATTGCGAGAGCTGGCTGTCACACGGTTCAGACGACGGCGCTCCAGCAGCTGCTGCATCGTGGGCAGCAGCAATTTGTTTGAGCGCAGCTCCGCCAATGCGGCAACGGGTCCTTGCAAAGATGCACTGGTGCTGGAGAAGCTCTGGCTATGAGTGTCGTCGCTCTGGGGCCGCGAGTAGGGCCCGGCGGCAGGCGCAATGCGCTGCTTGCGACTGCTCTGGTGTTCCTTGAGGGTACTGCCCATGCGCTTGGCATCGATCAGCGGTGTGGAGTAGCTGTCTAATAGGTGGAGGATGCGTTGTGTGGTGCTCGACAGGTTGGAGTTGCGACCACTGGTAGTGGAGTTGTGAGCCCCACCATATCCCGACAACAGTCCACTTGTCACCGCAGGATTATTGGGGCGCATTTCCACGGGCTTCATGCCGTAGCCAATGGAACCAGAACCACCCGCTGGGTGCACCGGGGAACTACCGCCGGAATTGATGGCCAGCAAGGAGGAGGCGGCTGATGAGCTGCGATTAAAGAAGCGATTATTCGCCGAGTTGCCGCCGAAGGCAGTGCGTCCTTGGTAAAAGGGCGAGCTTGAGGCAGAAGCGGAGGATGCGGAGGCACTGTGACTCAGTAGCCGACTGTCGCTCAGTGCCGAGGTGCTGCCGTATATCGAAGCGTTAAATTTACGTCGCTTGCTCAGCGAATTCAGTGACCACGTGGAATTGTGCAGCGTCGGCTGGGCGGTGACGCCGGTTCTGTTAAATAGGGATTTAGCACTCTGAAGGTTTCCGTAGAACTCCAAATGACTGTTGCTGTTGTGACGCGACGACGGTCGCATTCCATCGCCCTCGCCGTTATGCTGGTAGTTGTTAAGATCTCCCTCGGAGTGGGAGTCTCCTGCGCCAGAGGCGGTGCCGGCAGGCAGCTTGTCGACATTGTTATTGTTGATATTTATATTTTTGTTGATTGCATTGTTCATATCCAACAAAAAATTAAAGAGATCGCGCTGGCGATCGCCGGTACAATCAATTATATTCCTGTCGAGGCGCTCAGTTCGTTTGGCCAGAAGCGGGGGCCGTTTGTGGTTGGGAAGGCTGGAGATGGAGAGGCTACTGTTGTTGTGGCTAGTGGCACTGCTGCTGCTGCTGCCTCCGCCTCCGAAGGGTATGTTCAGGGAACGCCGGATACTGCAAATGGATAAATTGAATTAACTCTATTTTCTAACAAAGACCAATGCCTACAATGCCAATACATAAAGAAGCACCAGATTCTAGTTAATACAGTTGGCATTGAAGATGAGACGCTAGTAATTTCTTTGTTACTCACCTGTGCGGCAAATCCCCGGTGGTGCCATCGGCGGCGGCTTCGTTGCCAGTGAAGAAGTTAAATGCGGGTTCGCGATTCCGCTGGTTTCCATATAAATTCAGGTGGGTGCGACGGTGCGGCGCAAGCTGGCTGCTACTGCTCCTCGCGCCACCCATAGCCAGGGTGTCGGATGCGGAGGCGCTGGAAGCGGCCACGAGTGAAGCAGCGGGCGTGGAGGTCCCCAAGGGCAGGCGACGCATGTGAGGTAAGCTGACGGTGGTCTCCAGCTGCAGGAAGCAAAGGATAAACAAGTTTAGAAGGGCTTAGAAATGGAAAACTAAGAGGCCCGCGGCACTTACCTCCAGACGGCGACGCTTGGGCATGGCACTGGCGTGCTGCTGCAGATTCTCCTGCTCGTCGTCATCGTCCTCTTCGTCGCACTCCTCTTCATCCTCCTCCTCGACGTCATCGTCCTCCACATCATCCTCCTCGCCACCAGCAGCAGCGAGCGCATCCCGCTGTCTGCGGAGCAGGAAGACATTGTACTCGCTGCGCCGCGTCTGCTCATCCTCGGCGGCCAGGTCATGCTCGGCTATATTATCGGCCAGGGCCACCTCCTCGTAGTTGAGGCCCCTGGCATCGCTGCCATCGTCCACGTCGTCAGCCTCCGCATCCGCCTCGGCCAGAACGATGCGACGGCGCCCGCGTTTCCGCTTGGTACGTCCGTTGGGTTGACGCTGCTGCTGCTGGAGGGAGGCGGCGGATTCAGCCCCCGGTTTCGACGAGGGCGAGAACCATCCGCTTAGCGCGGCGGGCAGGATGCTGGACACACGCTTCTTCACCTTTCCCATGATCGACTGCAATGGCGGGGACCAGAAGAAGATTGGAATCGGGAATCTGGAATCTCTGGAGCGAGCGTCGAGCGACTGTACTTACGTTGTTGTTGCGGGCTCCCGCAGTCTCCTCCTCCTCCTCCTCCTCCTGTTCGGGCACCTCCTTCAGCGGCGTCAAGGGATGGAACTGGGACGCTGCCGCTACGTTGCCCTCCTCCGAGGATGCCGGTCTAACTCCCGTTCCGTGAGCCCGCTGTAGCTGTTGTCCATCCTCGAAGTCCGACATTATGCGGCTTTAATTTGGTTTCGGCTTCTGGACTCTTCCACTCCTGAAGGCGCTCTCTCGCTCTCTTGCCGGCGAAGCAACGGCACAAAAGAGAGACAACAAGCGAAAAGAAGCGCCGCACACACAACAACAAAACTCAACTAAAAAAATAAAAAAATAACGGGAGCACACACTGTTGCAATTCCTGCCAACAAGCGCGAGCGCGCGCCTGCGAGTAAGTGTGTGTGCGTGAGTGCTCGCTCAGTCTGTGCTAGTACGAGCGAGTGTATGTGTGTGTGCGCTTACGCACGCCGTCGTGGTTTTTTCTGCTTTTGCTTTTTTTTTTTGTGCTGAGATTTCACACACGCGGCGATTTTTCGAAAACTATTCCCGTGTTTGGCGCCACAACACGCAGGGGGGGAAATTCTTATTTATCCACCACCGCACTCTAGATATGTAGTTCGTGGACACTGTAATGGAAACGCGGGAAAAGGATTTGAGAACGCAATCCGGTTTTAATGCCACCAAATACGGGCAATGCGATCGGGTTTTATTTTGAGACCCCCGCCGCCACTGCCGCCACTGTTGCTTCAGCGCCGCCGCTGTTCCACTGTTCCGCCGCCGCCTTACCGCACTCCTGCTGCATGCCGTCCCGCCGTTCGTCGATCGCCGGACTGCCGCTGTCCGCTTTTTATCGCCTCCCTTTTGTCTTTGTGCTTCCTCTTTTGCACTCTTCTTTCTGCTTTCGCAATTCTTCACTCCTCCTCTTCGCTTTACACACACACACGCGCGCAGCGACACGAACCGAACTCTGGTATTCGTACGAATTTGCTTTAAAAAACACTATCTCCCAGCGGTTTTCACACCCGGGCGCGGGGGCCGGCTCTCCACTTACTTGGGCGCTCGACTCGCAAACATAACGCTGGGCGAAATTGTACAAACGAAATTAATTAATTAATTTAAAAAAAAAGCACGATTTGGGAAAAACGCGTGTGTGGCCAAAGTAGCGAGTAACATGCTGTGACGAGTTGCTACTCGTTGCCACACTATGCATATGTGTGCGATAGGTAAAAGGCAACCCTGGAGATGGTGGGAATCTTTGACAAGAAACGGTGAGTAACTTTAATGAAAAAGGTTGATAGCTATGATGAAGAAGGTTGGTAACTTTGATGAAAAAGGCGGATAATTTTCATGAAAAGGTTTATAACTTTGCTAAAAAGGACTCGTTAAAGTTTCAAACCCTTAAATTGCCTTCTTACAAAACACATTGAACTTCAAACCTTAATTAAGTTGTCAACCATATTAGAGTTTCAAACTGTATTAAAGTTGTCAACCTTATCCGAGCTTTAAGCTTTATTTTAGTTGCCAACCTTATCCGAAAATATGACGTATACGCCATTATAATTATTACAAGGATTAAACAATTATTAATGTACAAGTGATTTAAGGCTTATGAACAGATAAGAATGATCAAATTATAAACATTATAAAGATCAAGGATTAATTATTCAAATTTAAAATCGATAAGCTCAGATAACATAATACTTAACAAATTACAAACATTATAATGGTCAAAGATTGAGATTCATCTAAAATTGGGTTAATTATTTTAAAATTTGATGAATTGTGAGATCTGCGATGAACACATGTTTAAATTCAAATTCGGTTAACAATTGATGAGTTAATCTTAACAAATTATAAACAAAAAAAAAACGAAGATTGGATTTAAAAAGAGAATTTAGTAAATGTGGATTAATTATTCATCTAAAATTGGGTAATTTCAAGTCTAGAGGCCGCCAGGAGAGCAACAATCACAGGCAGAGGGCGTTCAAGCTCAGCTTAGCTTTAGGAAACTTTCGCAGAACTTTTGCTGCGAGGAAAAAGAACGGGAGACGAACGAAGAAGTGAAGGAGAATCGGGAGAAGCGTCGTTTTCTGCCTGTAGTTCGTTGCCGGAGTCGGCGACCAGCTCGTAGTCGACTTTTAGGTGCGTAGTCGCGCGCAACTCTCGCGTCGAGCGGTTCTCGAATCGAAAAACCCGGAGTTGTCCTCCCATTCTCAGTTAAAAAAAAGCAGAAACCCAGCGCAAATAAATCCAACATTTCTGTGTGTTTTTGTTCTGTTTCGGTTTTTTTCGACCTTTTTTTTTAAATTTTTTTTATGCGATTTACGAAGAGTGGGGAACGGTGGTGGACGGAGAGAGGGGCGCACGTGTCGCAGTCGCAGTCGGCGTTGGCAATTGTTGCACGCTGCTTCTTATTTCTTTCTTGTTTGTTGTGTGCTTCTCGTTCCGAGTCCCGTTAATGTTTTCCCATTCTCCTCCTCTCGCCCACCCCCACACTTTCTGCAGTGCAAGAAGTGAAATGCGGAAATCTTCGCGTTGAGAAAATAATATAGAAAATAAAAAAATAGATGAAGCTATAAAAGCAACAACAAAAAATCAAGAGCAAAACACAGTGAAGAGGCGGAAGAATCACAGAAGTATCATCCGAAAAATCCGAAGGAATACAATAAAAAAAGAAAGTAAAAAACAAAAAACCAAAACCCAAAGCAATCAAAAAGCAACAAACAAACAACAAACCAGCAACAAAAGGTAAGCGCCGATAAAGAGAAAAGTACAGAAACTAAAAGAAATATATTGTGTAATGAAGTTGAGTTTCTTGTGCGGCCCCGAAAAATAACGGGAATAATACGAAGCCAAGGCACACACACAAACACACACTTAAACGGAGAACACACAAGAAGCAAATGCGAAAGTGAAACGCGTAAGGGGGTGCGAAAGGGACGGCGAATGGCATAAACACACTTCTAATTGTAATTGTTGTCTACTGTCGCTCTGCCGGCGTCACTGCCGGCGCCTCTGCCGCGGCACGCCAAGCGAAGTTTGCCAGCGAAGAAAAAGCACAAGGGAAAGAAGAAACAGGGGTACTAAAGGACGGGGAAAAGGGAATGGAAATTAAGTTAACTAAACTTTCGCTTGTTAGTTTTTCTTTTTTACTTTTAGTTTAGTTCTTGCTGTATATTTTCGTGGCATATTTACTCGATTGTTGGGAGAATATTAATGAGCTGAAAGGGGGGCGGGGGAAGGTATCCATATCCGTTTTAATGTTCTCATTTTATTATTATTTATTAGGCTATAACACAATTTATTTATTACTGTTTGGCTTTTGAATTCCATATTTATTAAAGGAAAATAATCTGCAAAAGCAAACAAAGAATGAAGTTGAATTTGCGTGCTAACCAACTTTGTTTCCCGTTCTGTTTATTTATTTTGGCATTTCCATTATTATTATTTTTATTTCTTTATGGCAGGAACAATAAAGAGGCTCCTCTCAGGTTGTGTTTTTTTTTGCTTGCGAAATGCGAAATGTGTGTCCGCTTAACCACTTTTGAGACCGCAATTATGTTGGCAAGTGGATACAAAAAAAAAGTACAACAATTGCTTGCTTTTGAGTGCAACACACGCACACACACCACCGCACTTTGCGGTTGCATAAGTGTCAACCGCAATACGTACAGTTTGACAGCCACAGCCACTGTTGGGAGCTTCAAACTTCAAAGCAAACATAGCGGGGGCACAGGCGAGCGTCCTTAAGCCGAACCCTGACTTTGCAAGCTCTATTTTTAGTCTTGGTAAATTCTTAATTACAGGCTGAAGCCCAGACATATCGATCTTCTATGATTTTGTGCTTCTTCTATCAGTGAAGTAATTTTAAATAAACTAACAAAAATTAAATAATTTTCTAAATTCTTTTAAGTGATTTCTAAATGCTTAAATTATAAACTTTGTCTCTATGTTTAGATAACTTCAAAGTGTAGGGCCTTCACTATTGTAACTTTAAACTATTACAAAAGAAGGCACTAAATATTTTAATTTGTATTTTTACTGAAATCACTGTAGATTTAATAATAATTAAAAAAGAGTTCAAATGTGTGCTACTTTTAATTAATTAATTATTGATTTCTACGATTTCCGTGGCATATTTGATAATTTATTTGAAATAAGGAGATATTTGAGATATGGAAGCTTATACCTTTTCCCACTTCATCTGTTGGAGTTCAGCTCATGCGAGGCTGCACTGTGCACAAAGGGTGAAGGCTCTGGAGCACCTGCGAGTGGGCGGCCAAGGGGTGGGAGTCAGGGGCGGTGTCGGGTTGGTTGACATCCACACAAGATTGATATTGATGCCCTTTACACCCACGCACATGCACAGCGAGTTGGTGAGTTGGTGAGTCGGTGAGTCGGTGAGTCACGGGAAATGAAGAAACTACTTAAATATTTAAAGCAATTGTCGAGGCAAACGGAGATGTGCAAGGAGGAGAGCGATAAAGGCAAGTGTAGAGGGAGATAAAGAGGAGCGGGACGCAGACAGGGAACGTGAAATTGAATGGTTCCGCTGTCCCCCGCCCCCCGCTCCGCCTCACGAGCAGTATGCAAACAATGCCAAATGGCACCAACACAAATGCCGAGTAAATCTTTAGAAAGTTCCCCCCACTCCCGCAGAGCCCCAACTCCCAGGGCCGAGCGAGAAACGCGAGAAAACCCACAAAAAAAAAGGAGAATAAATAAAGAACAACGAAATTTACAAGAAGAGCCCAACAATTTTGTCACGCATGTGTAGCTTTGAGCGGGTGTGTGCTGTGGTGTGTGGTGTGTGTGCGGTGTGTGTGCGGGCCAAATGAAAGAGCCAAAGCATTAAAAATGTACCAGTAACCACAACAAAAACGCAGCAAAGGACACCGAAGAGGGGAATACCCCTTGAAACATAGTAAATACTTCGAAATTAGGCCTGAAAGCTGGGAAACATCAAGGATTAAATAGTATATAACAAATAGTATATAATAATAACTAGTAAATGGACGAATCTTTCTTTAAACTGGAAACTAGCTTGCTTTCAAGCTCAAACTGACCCTAAAGAGAAGATTATATAGATAGTTTCCGGCTGGGAAACAAGACCTATATAGGGCTGATCGGAAAGATAGGATACCCTGCACCGAGGGTGTAAATGTCCAAGCTGACGGGCGCCGCAATTTGCTCTTAACATAAAATAAATAAAATAAAGGAAGCAGTACTCACGCAGAGAGAGACACACTGGCATATAGCATATAAAAATGTATAGAATGCTGCCGGCAGTTGACTTTTAGCGCTGACTGTTGTTCCCATTCCAATTGGCACATTCGCGTCTTCGCATTTCCACAGCCCGGCTGCTCCCATTTTGTTCTACTCTCGGGCTTTTCCGGCGCAAATTTTCAATTTCACTTTGCGCATACTTAATATATGACAGATCGTAAACAAGACTCGCCCCAGACACGGGTACACTGTGAGTCCACAAGTAATTAGGATGAATATACTTTTAAAATCTGTTCCAAATGCATAATAGGTCTTAACTTCCATTTATTCAATTAAATTGATTAATTTCGTCTTGATTTAAATTGTTTAAAGAGTCTATTGGAGGGAAATACATACCTTTTTACGGGATCTCCGTTGAGGTCCTTGAGAGAGATTACAGTGTCTGCTTTTATTACCCAAGTTAATGAAGTGTAAGTCCCGGGAACGGAGGCCGAGAGTAACACTCTGTGCTGGGCAAGGCCAATCAATCAAATGGTATCAGGAAGCCCTTAAACAGATTTGCATTATAATGTATATGCCTAGGAGAAATCACAGTTCACCTTGGGAGTGAGGAGGCGGAGGGAGGCCCTAAAATATTTGTTGTCGGATTTCCATGAAATATATGTGTGGCTAAAAAATGTGTTTAGCTGCCGCCCGCGCTGCCTCTTCCTTTTTCGCCCTAAAATGTTTTATGTTTGACATCCGCTGGCATCCGAGCCGCTGCTACCCTGCCGTGACTTCCGTTTCCGCATTGCACTGCGCTGGTTTAGCCCCCTGCCCTCGTCCCCTTCACAACTGCATTATTCAGCCAACACTGAGCGGAAAAGCCAGACCTGGCACATGATTCACTATTTTGTGAGGACTCCAGACTAAAATTAAAT
This sequence comes from Drosophila pectinifera, assembly GCA_008042775.1. Taxonomy (NCBI): domain Eukaryota; kingdom Metazoa; phylum Arthropoda; class Insecta; order Diptera; family Drosophilidae; genus Drosophila; species Drosophila pectinifera. Next base: position 109,663 of record VNKC01005006.1, read on the forward strand.
AGAAATATAAAGCATTTAGTTTTTACTGGAAATAACCAAATAATTGCCTTGCTTTTATGTCATTTAAAAATGCCTAAAATGAATTACTGCTTTTAGCTGGTTATTAACTAATAGTTATTTATATTTCTTGGTTAGTCTTGGGAATTTTTTAATTAAAATTTAGTAGTTTTAAATGTACTTATGTATATTTTAGTGAGAGGCCTTGAGTTAGTGAAGGAGAAAAACCAAAAGACACTAAGGTACACTCGCTTTTGATATTTAGGTGTTACTTAAACTAAAGTCGAGCTGGAATATATACAAGAATATATCCTTTGAATCATATTTCCCCACTTCCCCGCGGGGCGTCCCCTGCTACCTGTGCTTTAATACCTTTTTTTTCCGGGTGCAGGCAGCGGCACTTATCGCTGCACAGCGAAGCCAGGAGCTGGACCACCTGCTGACTTCCTGTCAGATTGTCAGACTGTTTGGCTCTGGCTTTGGCTCGGGACTTGGCTCTTGGATTTTTTGTGGGTCCTGGCAGCTGCGAGGAGCGTACAGGAGGAGCGCGCTGCTCCGTCCTTGTCCTCGTTGACCTTGTGCCCGAGTTCTGGCTGTCGTATCAAAACAAGTTTATTAACATTCCACTGGCTATCAAAGCGGTCCCCCTTGGCCGCCACCGCCGCCGCCCTGGGTTAAACTTACTGGCCCGTTTTGGCAGTGGCAGGTGCCAAGGGGGCACGGGGCACAATTACATATGTAAAATGTGGCCACAGTTTGGCAGTCGCTGGCAAATGGCGGATGGCGGATGGCGGACGCCGTCCTGTCGCCAAGAAATGGCTGCGAAAATCCCTAGCCTCCTTCCGGCTGAGGCTGTAACAGAAGAGGTCGGGGCCAGGCATTTGCCCTTTCGAACCAAAGCTCATTTAGAGTCCTACGAATAGTTATGTCGTTCAAATTAATTGATAAATGGTCCTGCAATTGGGCAGATATTAATACTTCCAGTTAGATATTTGAGGCCTAAACCGAAGCCGAAGCCGAAGCCGAGGCCAAGGAAGCTGGAGGAGCCCAAGGAAAAGCCCTAAGCACGTGCGCAATATGTAAATTTATATATTTCTCTGTCGCTTCTCAGCTTTCTCGGCCTTCTCGGCTTTTTTGGCTTTTTCGGCCCTTTCTGCTCGCTTTGTGCCCAGTTTTTGGCTTTTTGGTTTCTGCTCTTCTTGGCCCTGGTGCTTGATGTTGTTTTTATGTTAATGTCCTGGCCGAATGTGAGTGTGTGTCTGTAGCGAGCAAGTCCCTTGGCTGTTTGTGTGTATATGGACTCCGGGTCCTTCCCGCTCATGTGCTTGCTCATTGCTTTTAATAGCCAACAACACGCCATGCATTAATTTATGAATTTCGTGTTGTACCCGGCCGGAGGATAGGCGTGGCCTTTCCGCCCACCCGGAAAGCTTTTAGTCGGAGAGCCAGGAGCCAGGAGCCAGGAGCCAGGAGCCAACAAGCTGAAATAATTAAAAAAAAGCAAAAATACGAAGTAAAAAGCAGACAGTCTACGAAAAAACCAAAGACACTCACCGATTATAGCAGTGGCAGGGGGGGAGAGGGCTAAATGATTACCTGTAGCTGGCGAACATTAAGTGCTTGCTTCTATATTTAATAACTCTTTCAGTTACTTCAAGGCTTATTCAAAATACTCCCAAACTCGTGAGCAACTCTAGCTTTTAGCTGCCAAAAATGTCTCAATTTATAAACCATAAAATAACCATACATTTTAGTAACTTTCCCAATAAAAACTTAAGTTGAATTGATATCAATGGCTCAACTATTCCCTGTAGTGTGGAAGGAATTTGTTATGAGCTTGATATGAGTTTGATTGGAGTTATTACCTTAATATTCGAGTTGCGATTAGGGTAGTACATTTAAGTAATCGCACAAAGTGTTTTATTTCTTTAACCTATAACCTATAACCTGTAATCTATAACCCATAACCTATAACCTGTAATCCATAAATTATCTTCCGTAAACATTCGCTTTGGGGTTAGTTTTTCCCATTGAATAAATTCATTTTAAAATGCGCTCACTATGTCTTTTCTACCATTTATCAATGGCTATTAAATGTCCATAAGCCCTTCCGGTAAAATGGCCAACAACACAACAGTTTGTGCGTGAAAAACCCTAGCAAATAAATATGCAAAGATCGTAAAGTGATTGCAATGAAATATGATACAGGAGAATACAAATGTCTGCATTTAAGTGGAAGGCAATATATACTATAAACCTTTTTCCCAGACGCAAATATGCAAAGGAGCTTAAGCGGCGAGGTTCTCTGTTACCGACGCATTTTATTGGCTTGAAATATAAATAAAATATGTATGTATTTAATAAATTTATGCAGTAAAAAGCCACTTGTGTGTGTGATAGTTAAAAAATAATAAACAGTCTTAGTCCTAATTAGATAATGAAAATTAGTTCATTTGTAACACAAAAAAGAAAGGGGTTTCCTATTTTTTTATTACGAAGTGTGAGCAGAATATTTCTTGTAAGTCTTACCATTTCCAAAATTTATAAGAACGAAGCCCAACTGACTGGAAATTGATGTTGTGTATTGATTTCAAAATTTACTCCTACAAATTTGAAGGGACTCCCCGTCCCGTTGGCGCGATAACTTGGCGAGGGAAGTCGAAAGTAACCGACCGGAAATTTAAAACTTTTGCAGGCCAATGGCTTCTCCTGCGGCCTTCCTTCTGGCCTCATCCTTTATCCCGTATCCAGCAGCCAGCAGCCAGCAGCCAGCAGCCAGCAGCCAGTATCCTGTATCCTTGGCCAGTGCCTCGCAAACTGTAGACGCCAGCTTGGCGACCGCCCAAATGTCGCAGTTTTTCGGCGGGCGCTGTAAAACTATTACAGTTATTGTCGTTCGCTCGCTGTGTGTGTGTGTGTGTGTGTCTGTGGCTGTGGCTGTGTCTGTGTGGGGGATCCCCCGTACAGAAGGGGGAGGGAGGATACCCTATTCTCTCAGCTTCTTCTTCGATTTTCTGCTCTTTTTGCTCGACTTGTTCTGGTTTCACCCCCCTTTTTGTGTCTGTGTGCGCTCCTCCGTTTGTGTTTGTGTTTGCCTTGCTTTGGCCTATTGTTTGCTTATCAGGCGCTCTTCATGGTGTGCGTTTACACCCAGTGATTGCCAAGTGTGTGTTGCAGAAAGCGATCCCAATACCTGGAGTGTGCAAACAAGTCTCTAGAGATTACAAATCTCTTTACAATCTGTCTCTGTAGGAAGTTAAAATCAAACTACAGAAAAAACAGTCACTTAAAGCACTTGAAACTAAGTAAATAAAAAACTAAATAATACATTAAATTAACTGATTACACTGAAATTAAAATAATAAATATTTATCCCCTTAAAACCCCAAAATCATCGTAAGGAAGCCATAATACTTAGAGAATAGCCTGGTTAGGGCTTTGTGCTTTGAAGAGTTTAAAGCCGGGTATCTCCTAGTCGGGGCCTTCCCCTTTTTAAGGCTTGTGTGTGTGCGTTTTCTTACTGTGTCAATATTTTTTGGCGTAAGCTTTGCTTTTAGCCATGACAAGTAAATATGCCATCACACGAGTGCCAGAAGCTGAATAAATTGGCCAGTCTGCGTCTCAGTTTTCCGTCTCAGCTTCTGGCTCCTCCCTCCCCGCCGCATTCGGCCATTTTGCCCATTTTCCAGCCGGAATAGAGGCAGACAAAAGCCCAGGGCCCATGGAGTTCTCGAGTTGTTGTTTTTGTTAGTGGCAGTGGCAGTGTTAGTCTTAGTGTTAGTGGTAGTGGTAGTGGTAGTGTTAGTGTTAGTGTTGCTTTGGTTGCGCGTGGCGCAATCGAAAAAGTTTTTATGACACAATTTCCTTTTGTTGCCGCTTGCCGCTTGCCGCTCGTCTTTCTTGGCACACTTTCGATTTTCGATTTCGCCATCGAACAGAAAAAAAGGGGCAGAAGCGGAGGAGGGGAAGCGGGAGACTGAGTCATGTTCATTTGCACTGGAAAAGAAACTCCACTGATAAGCATACTTTAATCTTAAATAAACTCTAAACAAGTCCCCAAATGTTTAATGGGAACTCCTCGCATGCAGCTCCCGAGCTATACCTCTTTTTTTGTCAGTGTGAGTTGGCAGGACTTGGAAGAAACTTGGCCGGAGGTCTGGAACTGCTTCTGCTATATTTGGAACATATTTGGTGGGCGTGCTAACTGGGTCTTCGGGGGCTCCTCGCTCAGGGGGGGCGGGGGCTGTTTTCGAAGCAATCGGCACAAGGATATACGCTGCCACTCCCCCCCCTGCAGAAAGAAAGAAGGCAAAAACTCAATGCAAACGAAGTTGCATGCAAGAAAAGCCATGCAAAGCGGGCCAAAATTATGTGTTGCATACTTACGTGCGCCGCACTGACCTTGCGTGTGGCGGAAAGGGGAGGCGGGCTTACAGGGGGGCCGGGGTCGGGACCGGGGCCGGGGCAGCGGCAAAGACTTGGCCAGGTGCAACACTATCTTTAAATGTGTCTGTCGCTGGGTTTTATTGCACGGCTCGTTTCGGGCAGCAAAGTCTAATTGGATAGGGAGACGGAGGCAGAGGCAGAGACAGAGAGAGCAAAAGAGATGGAGAACGAGCTGCAGAAAGAGACAGAGATGTAGGCAGCGAGACAGAGAGCTCTGGCCTAGAGCAAATTAATCGATAAAAAGATCAAATTGAATTTGCCACGGGAGGTTGAGGTGGATGGGGAGGTGGAGAAGGGGGTGGAAAGCAAAGGCGAGGCGAACCGAAATGAAACGAAGGGCTAAGAGAGGCAGAAAGCGGGCCCAAAGGCAGCCAAGTGAGCCGTGAGCTAAGGCCAAAAGCTGATAAGCCGCCGCAACAATAAAATCAAATCACATCTGGCCCGTGCCACATTAACGGTGGCAAGTATCGAGTAGCGAGTAGGGAGTACCAAGTAGGGGGTACCGAGTAGGGAGTACCGAGTAGGGAGTACCGAGTAGGGAGTACCGAGTAGGGAGTTCCGAGTAGGGAGTACCGAGTAGGGAGCTCCGAGTAGGGAGCTCCGAGAGGGAGTACCGAGAAGGAAGTACCGAGTAGGGAGTACCGAGTAGGAATTGCCGAGTAGGAAGTATCGAGTATACAGAATATTACATACAATTTATGGGGAGAGATTTAAGCAATTATTGTCTCAGTTTATTAATCATTAATCATCAGTCAAGGCCATAAAATATGAGCTCTGATCTGATCTATATAATTTATAAAATAAACTAAACTCAACAGGAGCTGTTTTAGTTAAGGAGCTGATACTGTTTATGCCATGAGGAGTATCTAAACTAAATGTATTATGCTTAAAATTAATGTTAATATCTCCTTAACTTCCCTTCCTTTATTAAATGAAGTAAAACATTTCGAAATAATGAAATGAAATCAGCATATACGACTTATTAATTATATATATAATAAGTAGTAGTCCCTCGCGATGTCTAGCCCTCGTAAATATGCAGCAAAATTTGATATTTTCGGGGACAATATGGAAATGTATTCAAATAAATCTAGATTTCCCTAAAAATATGTGTACATAGTGAAGCGAGGACTGAAAACAAGCTCTTAAAGGACATAAAGGAGCAGCTCGCTGGGCTTGGGAGACTCAAGTCCCACTCCATTAATTTAATGAAGACGAAGACCCAAATGCTGGATTATGCTGTTGGCAGAGGCGCCGCCTAATTAACTACAAAATATGAATAAAAATGACTCACTCAGAAGGACTCTCGCCGGAGACAAATAGGAGGCACTTAGCTGCCCGGGTATATAATGTGTGGGGTTCAGGGTTCTTCGAGGGGATATAGCCGCAGATCCGATTCGATTCGCAGCGCTGCAGTCTGGCCAACTCGAGTCGCACTGCAATCTCCTTCTCAGAATTATTTATTCCGCACTGGGGATTGGGGAACGGGAGAACGGGGGAATGGGAAACGGGGAATGAGGAATGAGGAATGGAAAATGGGGAATCCCAAAATAGACTTTCTTGGGCGTTTGTTTGTTGTTGTCTTGGGTTAATGAAATGGCGCTGCCCTACTTTGCCAGCCCGGGCCAAGGCGCCCCAACTTGGCACGCAAAAGTCAGAGGCCCAGTTTCAAGTCCACACGTAGCAAAAAAAATATATATCCTGCTTGCGTTGGTATTCCTTGAAGTCTTCGAAGTCTTCGAAGTCTTCGAAGTCTACGTATATATATTTGACCGAGAATCAAATCAATAAAGCCGCACTCCACGCCGTTCCGCTGCGATGTTAAGTGAATTAACTGCTGAGATTTTCAGTAAAATACACATTATAATGATTATTTTCTTACATTATAAGCTGTCCTGGCTGGGGTTCATTCGATTTTTTAGCGAGTAAACATAATTACCAGATTCGTTCGTATTTATCTTGGTGCAGTTCCCGTTCTGGGGCCACTCCCAGCAGTCGCAGGCCACAAACTGAGGACTCGCCAAATCAAGGTTAAGTATATGTATTTATGCGCATACCCAAGTAGCACACACGTACATATATTTCCCAAGGAGCGACTCGCGCAGACAAAGGACCCGAGCTCCGGGTGGGTCCTGGGCAGGGGCTGCTGCTGTGGGTTCTGGCTTGCTGGGTCCTGGCTTGCTGGGTCCTCCTCCGGACAGGAAATGTCAATCAATTAGCCCGGCCCAAGGCGCCAAATGCGTCGGCGGCTCGGATTCGGGGGAATCCTTTCGGGGAATCCTTGGGTCTTTGACCAGCGCTGATTGCACTCGGCGGCTCAGTCCCTCAGTCCCCCCGCAGCTCTGTCCCTGTGACCTTTTAAGGACGCCGACTGCAGGATCGGCGGAGTGATGGCTTTCCGGCAGCCTGTTTGACTTTAATTTAAACGCAAGGCCTCTGATTTCCAGAGTTGATTTACCTTTTGTGAGCCCGCTCTGTGCGTGAACTTTGCCAATTTGTGAACTCCAATTAGGGCCGGGCTAAAAACTCGATAATTGCCTTAAGCCAATGAATTTTATAGTAAGGCCGAGCCGGATTTGGTAACCTACTACAAAAGGATACTGCCAGGCGATTAACCCTTTCAGTGGCCCGGTCTTCAGCTCGAGCTGGGCCCATACTGATAACCGAAATGTTGCCAGCTTAATTGGTAAAATACTTTTATGTGCACTTGAACTTGGCTCGAAATCGCTTTAGATCCCAGTCTTATTTCTTCCTTGCTGTCCTGCCAGGATAATAAAATCTATTTTCAAGTAAACCCACATCATTAATACAACTTAACTAGTAAAATCTCCTCTTACTGCTGCACTTTATTTTCTAAATTCAATTACCTGGGGTTCTGTTTTACCTGGATTAAAGACGCTTTCCTTGCACAGTTAGTGCAGCTGTGATAAACAAATGTGGTTTAAATCAATTATATTAAGCGAGATCCAATTGAAGATTGGCTATTAGATTGGTGAATGTATTTAGTTTGGCATTTAGGGAGTACGTAAAGACAGGTCTTTTCTATATGTAATTAAAATATATAAAATAATATATATAATAAATAATATAATATAATACAATTTATATATATTAATACATATATATATATATATATATATAATATAATACAATATAATATAATATAATATAATATAATATTGTTATGAATAGTTA